>FMBT01000218.1:0-35313 GCA_900095095.1 Fragilariopsis cylindrus CCMP1102
GGTTTTGAGGACGACCTACGTGCTATTGTTAAAATGCTTCCCAAGGAACGTCAGACTATGTTATTTTCTGCCACACAGACTAAAAAAGTCGAAGACTTGGCCAGACTTTCCATCAATCCCAAGACAGCTATTTATGTCGAAGTCAAAAACATTGGTAAGGAAGCTACGACAGAAAATTTAGAACAGGGTTACGTCACATGTCCTTCAGACAAACGATTCTTGCTTCTCTTTACCTTCCTAAAGAAGAACAAGAATAAAAAATTATGGTCTTCTTATCATCATGTAATTCTGTGAAGTTCCACTCAGAACTACTGAATTACATAGATATTCCAGTTTTGGAGATCCACGGCCGACAAAAACAGGTCAAACGTACCACAACTTTCTTTCAATTTCAAAAGGCTAAAACTGCTACTTTACTATGTACAGATGTCGCAGCTCGTGGTCTTGATATTCCTGAAGTTGATTGGATCATCCAATTCGATCCTCCAGACGATCCCCGGGAATACATCCATCGCGTAGGAAGAACAGCACGTGGTGCGTCCGGTTCAGGTAGAGCTTTGATGTTTCTAACACCACAAGAAACGGGATTCCTTCGTTACTTGCAAGCTGCCGCAAAGGTGACATTAAACGAATACGAATTTCCTACATCAAAAATTGCGAATGTCCAATCCCAACTCCAGTCGCTGATAGAGAAGAATTATTATCTGAACCGTTCTGCTCGAGATGCGTATCGAAGTTATCTACTTGCGTACGCAAGTCACTCCCACCGTGAGATCTACAATGTTCACGAGCTTGATTTACAGGCTGTTGGCTTAGCGTTTGGTTTTACAACTCCTCCCCGAGTTGATCTGGCGTTCTCGTCTCGTGGGGACAAGACAAAGCGAAATGTCAAAAGAGGGGGAAATTCAAAGCATCAGCAATCATCCGGACACAAATTTAGTGCTGATAATCCTTACGGAAAACGTGACTCCTCCGACCGAAGACAATTCTCGCATTAATTGTTTCTCTCTCTCTTGGAGGAATAGACGTTGGTTACTGTAATTGTAATTTTTAGGAATAAATCTACTAGTAAGATGGCAATTATTTAGGACTACTATTCTATCCTATGGTCTCACCACTAACTATTTGAATTGTTTAGATACTTTACACAGTAAGAACTCTAAACGTTTGTTTCGTCAAATAGTCGAGTCAATTATTCCCTATATGGTTGTATTTACATAACCGCGAGCACATAATCATCATTACAAACAACAGAAATACTATGGAAAGTACCAAATGCCTACCCAATGCCCATTATTGTAGAGTGGGAGTGTACACTGTTGATTATATAGTAAGTATTTTCGCTCACAATATTGTTTATATCTACACCAAAACACAACTTTTTTCATAAATTTCAAGTGTATATATTATTCCTTTTTGATTCTACAGTACACAAAAAGAAGAAAAACATATGAAATTCTATTGTTCTTTGGAAAAAGTGGTAGAATATTAATTAATAATCCTAAATGTCCTAAAACTGTGAACTAATTGAAATAGGGCGGCCACAAGCAATACTTCTACATCAATTCGACATTTACTAGTACAGTAACGTTACTACTACTGTAGCTAGTATATTTTATTATACACTATACTAGTAGGAATAATAATACTGTATAAACTACAGTATCCATAAACACAAATACATCTCGCGCAGTATTCAGTATATAACTCAACACCAAGATTGAAAGATACGCGCGACGCTAACCACTCATAACTAAAACAGCAAAAATCATAAAAATTTGATTTGAATTATGAAGTTTTGAAGTTCCAATAAAATAAAGCAGCGAACGATTGTAAGTGAAGAGTTTCAAAGAAGAGTACAGAAGTGCTACTAGCTAATAGTGACGAATAAAGCCGCTACGATATATATGACATCAAAAACGATGAGCGAGAAAAACGACAATACCGAAAGCGAAAATAATAAATCATCGAGCGTTCGACTACGTTGCATGGAATGTAAGGAGAAAATTTCCTTATACCAGTGTCCAGGATGTCAGATCCGTACCTGTTCTTTGCAGTGTTGTCAAGCACACAAGAAAAGAACTGGCTGTACAGGAAAACGAAATCGCTCAGAATACCTTCCACTTTGTCGGATGAACGATAACACACTCCAAAGTGACTATTTTTTCATCGAAGAAGTTTTAGAAATTATGCCTCGGGCAAGTAAAATTTCTAAGTTGGCCGAAGAAAACTCCATAAGTACAAGCACAAGCACGAGTTCTATTAACAATAATAGATCGACCGCATCATTGAATAAGAAGGCAAGACGATTAGTCAATCAGGCCAAGAATCGCGGAATTACTCTACAAGTTATGCCTAGTTTTCTGGAACGACATAAAAACAACACATCGTGGTACTGTGGTCCAAAAGATAACATAACGTGGAAAGTTGAGATTATAATCATGCCGACAAAGAACTTTTTTTCGTTTCAATTATCAGAAAAAGAGGAAAATATACTGGACTGCATTTTGAAGCATATAAGAGAATTTTATAGAGATGATTCGGGCATGCCAACTACTTTATTGGGTAGTTATCAGCTATTCACAAAGCGACTTCCGAGTTCTGTCAAAGATCCAAAATACGTTCAAATCGAAAATAATGTATGTTTACAAAAAGCCTTAAACGGCTTAACTATTATCGAGCATCCGACAATATACTGCGTCCCCAATGATAATTTGAAAGATTTTCCTATCGGGACAGAAAAAATCACAGAGAAAACTGATAATATTATCACCACTTGTACCGATCAGGGTTCAATTGAAATACCAACAACCACGGAGCCTCCAGCTGAATCAAATCATAATATATGTTTAGATTAGTTGTTCTAAGCATCGCCGTTGAACTCATTTGGAAGCTTCATATGTTCCACTGTCAATTTGCTCACCGCTTTATAATTAAAAGTCAAGTCCATCATTGTCATCAAGAACAAATAAATAAGAGGATATCAGATCATGCACAAATTCAACTAAACACAATCGAAGATTTTTCATATAGAAGGGCTTTCAACACAACAGCAATTGATCGCATAAACACTGTACTTTCTCGAGAACTACTGTAGAAATCTTCGTTATAAATCTTACCTTTGAAATTAGCATGCTCTGCAGATTGCATTAACATAAATGCAGCTGACTGAGCTGTCGTAAGAAATGCACCTGCTTGTGACATACGGTTTAACGCAAGTTCTCTGTCATATGGTTGCTGCGATGAGACCGAATCAGCAATGATGTGTACCTCTTTCCCGTCTTCTAACAAATCCAAGCACGTCTGTTGCACACATACATGTGCCTCGATGCCGAATATCTAAAAAGGAAAAAGTAGAAAGTAACGTAAGAAATAGCATTTGATTTTTTTTGTTAGTACTATTATACATGTAGTACGCATCAATGATGTATGATAACCGTATTAAATACAAAATATATTACTACTTACAACAACTGAATCTCTATTCAAAGTCTGCATATGACTCTTCACTTCGTCGGTACACATTGAAAACCTTTTCTTTTCGAATATTTTACAACTTGCAAAGTGTTCTTGATCTGCAAAAGTATCTTTCACAGTTTCACCAAAAACCTTTGTGTATTGTTGGGTAATAACGATGGGTATATCCAATTCCTTTGCAACTGATGTCATATATTTTGCCGTATTGATAATCGTTTCACCACGCCACGTAAGAGGACGGAATCGATCTTGAATATCACATAATAAAAATACAGTATTTTCAGGTTTTAGTTTACCGACCGACGTCGATGATGATAATCGACGAACTGCGTTGGTAATGCCACCAGTATTCATCATCGTGATGCTAATAATACGGTAAGAGGAAGACAAAACAATCAAAATGCAAAGTTCAGGGATTTAGAAGGAAAAGGAAGAAGAAAACAAGATCGTTCAGTGGATAATTTTCTCATACATATCAGGATTTGCCTGTATTATTTAATTATTTGTTTTTTGAATGACGCGTCAAACGAAATTATCGTCGCTTTCTAATACCAAATCAATTCATTGGTAATAGAAAACTACGATCCCGGTAATATCAGGTACAACTACCTCAAACCGTATTATATTACGATTGATTCCATCAGGCTTCATTAAAGCAAGGACAGTAATATAAAACTGATATAAAAAAAAACGCTCACCTTCTTGAATAGTTATGGATCTGTATTCCTTTTGTAATCGGAATAAAGTTTGATAGTAGTAACGATAATAATAACAACAACGATAACTTGCACAAAGATGAAACAATTTGAACTTTCTTCGCTGCACTCATCACGCTACTTCATGTTTGGATGTTTGATTTTTGTTTGTTGCGATTGATAATCACTACGTAACGCGACGCCTTTAAAAAAAGATATCTCGCGATAGTCGTTCTTTGTGCCTCAGTCACTAGTTAAACAGGACTGGACCATCAGCGAATATTTCTGATAAGCTTCTCCTACAGTACTGTACCGAACCGGTCAAGGGCCTTTCTTTGATTCTTTTGATGGCTGGCTGCTGGCTGTGCACAGTTTTAGCTGAACGAGTTACTACGGTACGGTAGCACATCATTATGGAATACCCATTAAGACCTCAGCATTGATCTTACTACATTGTAAAGCATTTCAATCAATCAACATACTACAGTAGTCTCGTTCAATACTAGCTATGTGAAGTCTTTATACAACTAGAAGTACAGTATTAGTGTAGATAGTAGTAGATAAATTGTAACTGTAAACCTATAATGTTATATTTTATAGTAAAATTAGTCTAGTAGTATGTTTGCTATGCTGAAACGGAAGTTTTAGGAAAAGAAAATTCCTACAAAAGGTGTGTTATATGTGCACGGGGGGGTTGGGAGGGTTGTTGTTCGTTTGTTATATGTACAGTGTGTTCAACAACCGTCATTTTGACGGTAAGCACTGGCGATGCTGTTTCTATATATGCAGTATGTGATGCCAGGTTAAAGGTCAGGTTTCGGGTGGGATATGTGGGAGTCGGATGTCAATCTTTTTCGTTGCGTTGGATGATGTCTTGGGGGGTCGCAAGAAAGGAAAGAATCAAAATCACCGTAGGAGATTTCTTGTATGGTTTACCTTGTAGTAGTAGTATATTATGAGCAGAGTTTTAGTTCGTATTTGCCTTCCAGGCTTGAGAGTCAGTCTTATCTTCAGAGCACAGCAATAGTAGTTTTGATATTTTATTTATGCAGATCTAGCTGTTGGACTCATTGCAAGTGATGCAAGACCAGACTTGATTTTCTTGGAACGAACGAGGCGGCGATGTGATGAGGATGATGTCGAGGATGTTGTCTTTGACATGTTCCGTCTTCTTTTGCCCAATTTGTCGGAGGGAGGTGCGTAGTCAGTCGATGATAAGAATGAATCCCAAGAATCTATACTTGTTACTGATTCAGAATCAGATCCACTCTCACTGTTATCCCATTCAATAACTGGAAAGGCACTGACATTATTACTACTAAAAGTAGTAGTTGTGTCGTTAAAATTTAGACCGAAGAATTCACAAGAAAGAGCTGCCTCTCTCGTCTTGTCTTGTTCAAGCTCCAATGCTTGTGTTGCGGGGTATGAAATCGTAAGTACCATCTTTGCTTATTTGATTTGTTTGGATTTGATACTTTAGCTTGTAATTGCTAGGGGTGTTGTTTTCTTTTAGAGTTTGTGTTCGTTCTAATGTTACTTTGTGTCGATCGTGTGTGGATAAAGAAAAAAGCAAAAGAAAGAAAAACCTACCCACTCTACGACGCGTACGCAAGCTGATTGCATTTGCTGTTTATTCCTAAAGTTTCACTGCGCTACAATTGTAGTGATGTTTACGTGCGCATTCTTCTTTTTGTATAAAAGAAGAATATAGAACAAGTGTCGAACTTAAAGAATACATATGAAAAAATGCGTCGTTTTTTGTTTCCTATAATGACTCTGACAATTTGAATGCTATTTTTTTCGATGTGACAACACACGTATTTTTATTTGTGTATTTGAATCGCGCCGAAATTTCATAAGTAATATTATTGTTCTGTCAACGTAAACATCATTTTTCGTGTATTTTATTTTTTTAATTGGCGAGGGGTAGAGTAAAATAACTAATTATTGAAGAATAAAAAATAGTCTTCATAACTATGGAAAATATCGTATAAATATATAAAAAAGAAAATATGATTAAAACAATAATTTCTTGGAACCTCGATTGGACGCATGTCGTCGCATGGTGACAAAGAACAAATAAATGACGAACTTTTGTGCAAATTTATGATGCCTCTTCTTTTTGACTTCTAATGTGAATTCTTTAACCCCTAAGTTTCATCTCGATGCTTTTAATTATTCTGATGCGCAGAAAGCAATAAAGCACTAGTTATTATCTAGTCGTAAGTTTGAATTATAATCTCTCACTTAGCTTGGGGGTGGTGTTAGTAATAAAATTACATCCCCATTCCCGCATGCAGTATTCAAAATTCTTGATAAAATATAATAAAATTAGAGTTTCTTGGAACCTTGTTGAAGCTGAGAGCTGTAACGAGTAGTGGGGGTCGTAGTGTTGGTCGTCGAATGTTGGTGTCATGTCGTCATTCTATGTTTTTTGAATTTGTTTTTTGAAACGACATGACTCACTCGACTTCTGTTGTACAGAACAAGGAAGTTAGAACAAAGAGCAGTAAAGAAGGAATTGAATATTCTTCTTGAGTAACTCCAATGTTGTGCAACAGTTGTAGCCTTGTATGATACATGACACCTCAATCTATTTGTCCTCCAGTAAAATCTTAGGTAAAGCTGGGTCTGTATTTTGTATACTGTAGGCTCCGGACATCTTCCGCTGGCGAATTAAAAACTTATTAAACATTACGAATATTCCCCTGGCACCATAATGATGACCAATCATTAAGCAATCATTAAGGACCCTTAATGATCACTAAATGATCAACAGCTGTTAAGGGATAACCAGAATCCTGTTAGTTAATATATCTTTATAGCATTCTTTTTCTCCAACACAACCAACAACAACACATACATACATACATCTATCCATCCATCCATTCATCAACAACAATGCAGCAGATATCATATCATGTTTATATATCTTCATAGCATTCTTTTTCTTCAACACAAATCTCATGTTCATATAAAGAAGTCTTCCATTTCTTTCTTCAACACAAACGACAACTTATCCATCCATCCATCCATCCATCCATCCGCAATGTAGCAGATATCTCATTGTTAGACAAAGAATAATAGAATGTATGGGGTGGTTACTATTATATTGTATGTAAATTGTAAGAGAGAGGAGGAGGAATAAGGTGAGAATTGATGAACTAAATAAGTGCTTTCCCAAAATGAGAAATATAACCATAAAATAAATTAAGACAAAATGGTTAGTGAGAACATCACTGGGGATTCCAATATGGTCCCCCACTGCAGTACTAACCAGGCCTGAACATGCTTAAATTCGCTGAGCTGAGCAGACGGGAAGCGGTGCTGTCATGTCGGTATGATCCAAGCACCGGTTGGAGGTGCATGAATTTGCATATATAGTACTAGTAGCCTAAGAAACACTAACGACGCATAATTTGTATGGCATCCAGTGGGGGATTCGGGACTTCTCTGATTTTTCGTTGCTTAACTTTTATGCGCGCTAGGTTAGCTACAGCTACTGTAGTACAAAGTTGTACTGTAGTGGAGTGCGTTTGATATTTGATATTTTCGAATTTCCCTAGGCAAATCCCGACAAACATGATGAATGATCATCTTCGAATCGTTAGCATTTTTTACAATTCGACTATCATTACAAGTGCAGACTGTATTAACGATGAAGAAATTTACACGTGCGATTATTGTTAGCGTGGGATACTTGAATTTCTCGCCAGTAGTGTTTTCCTTTGTACCGATAGTGAGTACAGACTTCGAGAAAAATGTGATATTTACAAGAAATAACAAATTGTTTCGATCATCGCTCTCTTCAACATCAGAATATATTTCATCCGATGATACTAGTATCGTACGACCAGAGCTACCTCCAATAGGAGATTCTATAAGGAGACTCTTCCTCGTAAGACATGGAGAAGTAATTAATCCAGGAGGCGATCGACCAGTATATTACGGCGCGATGGACGTCTCCCTGTCATCTCTCGGAGAAGCTGAGGCTATAGCGGCGGCGCGGTATCTTCAATACTATGATCTTGATTTTGTTGTGAGCAGCCCACTATTACGGGCAATCTTTGGTGCAGAGCAAATTGTCGCCTTACAGAAGAACTTGTCAAATAATGAGGACGAAGAGGGAGTTGTGCAAATGGATGGATTCAAAGAACTTGACCGAGGGGCGTGGTGCGGGATGACAAAGGTATGTTTTGTGGTACTTCTATTTGAAAGCATTGGCTCATAAAAATGAATTTACCTATTGTACTGACATGTAACGGGTCACTCGTTTGTAATACATTCGTAAACAATACAAGGATGAAATCGGTTCAGCAATGCAAAGGTTTGATGCATGCGATGAAAGTGCAACTCCAGAAAATGGCGAATCATACTCTTACCTGAAGGAACGCGTATTGGAAGAAAGGGATAATGTCTTAGAAAGATTGCCGATGGGTCATGCTGCTGCAATAGTGTCACATTTACAAGTAACTCGTAGCTTACTTAGTGATGCCATGGGCATTCCAACGGCAGAAATGGCCGGCCTTGAAATTGCAACTGCGAGTGTGACTTGTATTGATTACGATTTAACGGGAACTCAAACTGTGCATTTCCAAAGCTTCAAACCCGACGTAGGTCTTACGACGTCAATAGATGGCGCAAACTAGGTCTCCAGCTTGATATGGGTCATGAGACGAGACCTTTTGCTGAATATATTGAATCATTCATAAAGGATATTTTTGTATTTATTTATTTACTCTCCTATTATCTATCTGCGGCACATTTTGACCTGTTTGAAATACACTTCTTTATTTCCCTAGCATCCGTTGAACGTATCAACATATACGCAATCTCCAATATCAAATAAAAGGTCGGTATATAGTCATGTGTTTTTATTATCATTAAAAAATTCACCTTTAACTGCGTTGCACTACTAATAAACCAAGAAGTGTAGAGCAAGTGTAGAGGATTCATAAATGGCTAAAATTTGTACCCTTTGCTTAGAAATGAGTGATATTTGATTGTAACTATTACTATACACATGTCATGTTGTGTGCCATTCCTTCTAATAATTTATTTTACCTTGTAATATATCTCAATACTGGAGAAGTTGATGAAGTTATTATAGGCTATGGCTTGTCCCTTTTGATCTATATAATCTACCAGCGAAACAAGTGTTTTCTGCTTCCAAGTGGTTTGAGCCAATTGATATCACTGCATTATACTAAAAAATGGCCAACAATCTAAGAGGGTTTGTTAAGTACCACATGATACCTTTTTAATTTTCTATTTCTTCTTAATATGCAGGTGCACATTGAGAGAAAAGACAACAGAGTACATATGTGTCGCAACCATAATATGCAGCAGTTATCAAATGAGAAGGAGACTTTGAGTCTACTGTCTGTACAATGTATCATCTAGAACTCTTCACTGTGGTATTTGAAAGGGAGAGTAAAATCTATAAATCATATTGTTAACAAATAATCAAACATATTATTAGTGTGTATTGAAGTCATGGTAGGTTTGAGCAAAGATGAAGGGCAGGAGAGCTTCTTTGATACAAAACACTAGATGTATGTATGTATGTATGTATGTATGTATATATGCAAAGTTCAAAAGAGATGCTGTATTTCTGTATTTCACAAGAAAGAGAAAACAAAATATTATATTATTATTATTATCGAATATGTTGTTTGAAAATAGTGTTATGAAAGAAAAAAGTAGTTAAACAGTATTGTAGTCATGGTAGGTTTGAGCAAAGATGAAGGGCAGGAGAACTTCCTTTGATACAAAACACTAGATGTATGTATGTATGTATGTATGTATGTATGGTAGTATGTATGTATGCAAAGTTCAAAAGAGATGCTGTATTTCTGTATTTCACAAGAAAGAGAAAACAAAATATTATAATATTATTATTATCGAATATGTTGTTTGAAAATAGTGTTATGAAAGAAAAAAGTAGTTAAACAGCCGGACCTTTACTTAAGAAGGTGTAGTAAACAGTCATCTGTGACTGATGACGTCACTAGAGATTGAGTACGGAGCACATCACCTCGCTCATGGTGACCGTTAAGCCGTTAGGGAACCATCCGTTAAGAGTAGACAAGATTAATAAGAGTAGGCAAGGTTAAGCGAGCTTGAACAAGCGAGTCTTAACATACCGGTGTACTCTATAGAATAACATGTATTCACATACATGCTCACAATATAATATAAGCGAATTAACGAATATACTAACTAGTTTAGGACACAGTAATTACTACCTACTACAGGCTAGAAGGTAAACAAACAAACAAGAACGATGAGCGCTAATCAATCAGTAATCAAATATGCAGAAGGGTTCAAGAAGGAAGACTTGATCCGATACAAGCTTAAAGCAATCAATCCTCAAGGACGGAGCGATGGATTTGAAAAGTGCGCATCCTTTGATAAAGGAGGCATTGAAGTTTTATTATATGTGCTTGAAGACTTTGCTATGGCAGTGAGTTCTTTGAATATCATTACAACAGTACAACACATTGAATTCTTCAAGAAGATCTTAGGACATGGTCCATCGGAGAAGTTTAAGAGATTAAGATTAAAGAACCCCGACAAGTACACCGATTCTGTCGTTCAACAACTGAACGAGGCAGGAGAAGTGATAGGAGAGGTTGTGAATGAAGTTTCAGGGTTTAATACCCTGACGAACGACTTCATTAGATTGTACTGTACCAGTACGGATTCAAAAGGAGATTTAATTGAATATCTCAAGTCGGAGGAATGCAAAAAGCCTATGAAGGCATCGGTAGCAACCCATCAAGACCGAATGGAGGAATTGATGAGGTTCACTACAATGTTAGAAGGATCCCGACCAAATCTGACAGAAGATGAACAGAAGTTAATTTTGTTTCGTTCCTTTCCAGAGGCATGGCAAATCAATTGGAATCGAACTCAAGTGACTGCACAAGAAGCTACAGTAGAAAAGTTGATGCGGTACATGTGTTCCGAAAAAGAATATGCAGATAAGGAATGGAAGAAAAATCATAAAAAGAAAGAGAACGGCGAAAACAAAGGCTACCAAGGACGCAATGGTGGTGGTCGTGGACGCGGCTTCCAAGGAAGAGGGGTCGTGGACGCGGTCGTGAAGGAGGCCGTGGCGGTGGTCGTCAAGGTCGTGGAAACAGCGAAAGATGCAGGCAACATGAAGGAGCACATCTGTGGAAAGATTGTCCATCCAACTGGAAGAGCCCAGCAGGAATAGCAGCAGGGGCTGGAAAAGGCCGTGGTGGCGGACGCGACGGTGGCAGAGGTCGTGGTCGTGGTGGATATGACACGAATGGTCGTGGTGGATATGAATCGTATCATGCTAATGGTTATCCACCACCGCCTCCACCATACTATGGAAGTCCAGTAAGTGCAGCAAGTTTACCACCAGTGCCCATGTATCAGTTGGTCCATCGAATCGCACTATTATTCACAACGGGGTGGAAGTTATCCACCGTCGGTAGCACCACGCACAGTCACAATGAAGTATACATGTGTTCGGACGGACGCTATTACAACGGTGAAATAAGGCTACAACAGCAGCGCCCACAGCATCAAGTGATGTAAACAACAGCTGCAGTAAGCAGGCACAAGGAGTGCATAATGTTGATGTGAAGGCAGGCACAGTAATGAATTTACTGTCAGCCACGAATACAGACTCCTCATTGTTTGAGACAAGAGTCGATCCGTTGAATACGAATCAAAACCGAATCGAATCTATGTATAGATGAGTGGATGAACCACAATGAAGTATATGCAGCAGTAGAAGCTGGTTTGAATAATGAAAAGATTTAGCACCAATCACAATACTGTGTTGTGAAACAATACAGGGCAATATTGTAATAGACCACTTGTCGTCCTAATGGACGGTGGAGTAGTGGAACCTACTGAATAGAAGAGTACTACCGGCAGGTGCATGTCCAAGTAGATCTGAAAGAAGACAAATAACACAACAGCATCAGGTTCATTTGATACGTCATTATCAGTCAATTGAGGAATGTAAAATTCCAGAGTTTAGCAATGGAGAAGATTGGAATCATATCAAGCAGAATATTGATTCTCCCAACTGTCAATATGACATCATCTTAGGAAGGGACTTCCTTAGATTAGCAGGCATCTCATGTCATGGGAAACAAATTCAATCAATGGATTGATCGACAGTACCAATGAAAACCCACATCACTATGATAATAGGATGTACCGAATTTAGAAACAATGAACAATTAGATGAACTCTATGAATAAAACAATATTAGAAAGAAAGTATAAAAAGGTAACTCCAAAGAGTGTGCCGATGAACAACATCACATGTCATGTGAAGAAAGAATTAAGTTTGAAGCAATGCTAGAAAAGCACAAAAGTTATTTGATGGAAAATTAGGATATTATCCACATGAAAAACTTCATTTACAAATCAAACAGTACAAAGCCAGTCATAAAAAGCCATATCCCGTTCCTTCACAAGACAGAGGTCTTCAAAAGGAATTGAAAATCTAGAAAGGATGGTGTACTACGTCGTTGTGGTATGACAGATGGGCTCACCACATTTATAATCCAAAAAGCAATAATACAGTAGATGGGTGAGTGATTTTCGTGAATTGAATAAACACTTAGAACGTCCACAGTATCCGGTACCAAAATACAAGACATCATGTTAAAACAAGAGGTTACAGTCACTTTACAAAGATTGATCTGTCTATGATGTTTTATTGTTTTGAAATGGATGAAGGAGCAAGGAGCTCTGCACAATTACAACACCATTTGGAAATATCATACAATAGAGTACCAATGGGTATCAAAGTCTCGCCGGACTTTGCCCAATCAATGATAAAGAAAATTTACATGGTCTAGATATAGATGCATATATGGATGATCTTGGCATATGGACAAAAGGTTCATTTGACGATCACTTCCAAATTGTTGATACAGTATTGGAAAGATTAGTAACAAATGGTATGAAATGTAACCCTTTAAAATGTAAATGGGGTGTGAAAGAAGCTCATTTCTTAGGTCATTATATGACACCTGACGGTATCACTCCTATGAGAAACAAAATAGACGCAGTTCTAAAATTAGGACGTCCAACCGATAAGACACAAGTTAGGTCTTTATTGGCGCAGTTACATTCTACAAGAGTATGTGGCCTCGTCGATCTCACATACTCGCACCGTTGCATGAATTAACTGGTGATGTACCCTTTGTATGGGGACCTCGACAAGTCAAAGCGTATGATCTATGAAAGCAATGATTGCTGCAGACGCAATGACAACTTATCCCGACTTAAATTTACCATTTGATATATATACAGATGCCAGTGACTATCAACTTGGAGCTGCAATTATACAAAATGGTAAACCAATTGCATATTGGTCTAAGAAATTAACTGAATCACAGAAAAATTATAATACAACAGAGAAGGAACTTCTGCAATTGTTATGTGTATAAAAGAGTATCATGATATACTTTATGGTGGTCGTTTGAATGTATTCACAGACCATAAAAATTTAACTTTCCATACACTTTCACCACCTCGTGTAATGAGATGGAAGCTTTTCTGGAAGATTATGATATTAACTTACAGTATGTTCCAGGAAAGTCAATGTTCTTGCAGATGCTTTTTCAAGGCTGCCTCGTATGGATGCACCCTCGCCGGGGAAGAATGAGTTAAAAGGTAAACTTATTGACTGGAATAAGATAATAGTACCAACTGATGAACAAGATGTATTCTTTTCATATGATGAACAGGATAAAGATCCTCAAATACTACCAACAATATGTCGTAATGAAGACATTGAAATGATTGAACTATTCATGAATCTACCTACCTTACAGGAAATGAATTGCCCAACAACAGTGAACAATATACAACAACATCAAGCTGCGGACGCAGCGTTAGTACAAATATCATTAGCACAGCCTCACATCTACCCAATAAAGATAATAAATGGTCGACCATTGATATGCTATCGAGCTAATCATATGGTATTACAGAATGAATGGAAAATATATATACCACAATCAATGATACATAATGTGATAAGATGGTATCATATGATATTAGGCCATTGTGGGTTTACAAAGTTTACGATACTATAAGAGCCAGATTTCATGCAGAAAGGCTATCGATACTTTGTAGAGAGTATGTATGTCCAGAGAATTGCCACATGTACAAGCAACAAGGCAGAGGGTATGGCAAACTACCTCCTAGACATGCAAATATCGCACCGTGGAATGAAGTATGTATCGATCTAATCGGTCCATGGGAAATAGTAGTCAATGGAAATATATGTGTGTTCAAAGCATTAACATGCATCGATCCAGTGACAAACCTGATTGAGTTAATCAGAATACAAAAAAAACAATGGTTCATGTAGCAGAGCAATTCGAAAACTCATGGCTGTCAGATAC
The DNA here is from genome assembly GCA_900095095.1 of Fragilariopsis cylindrus CCMP1102. Taxonomy (NCBI): domain Eukaryota; phylum Bacillariophyta; class Bacillariophyceae; order Bacillariales; family Bacillariaceae; genus Fragilariopsis; species Fragilariopsis cylindrus. The sequence continues at coordinate 14,587 of FMBT01000218.1, forward strand.
CCAAGACCAAACAGATGTGTACATGACAATGGTACAGAGTTTATGGATGGGAATTTGTAAGTGTCTTGCCAGATACGGAATACCGATGTATGTACTGCAGTGCGCAATCCACAAGCCAATGCAATATGTGAACGGATGCACCAGACAATTGGAGATATACTACGAGTAGTATTACATACTAATCCTCCGCAGAATGAGAATGATGCCAACCAAGTGATGGACAATGCTTGGCAACGTGTATGCATGCAATGAGATGTTCAGTCAGCGCACCGATTGGTACAACACCAGGCGCAATGGTGTATGGTCGTGATATGATTATGGATGTACCCTTGATAGCAAATTTAGAAGCAATCCGTGCAGGACGTCAACAGATGATTGATGAGAATTTGATCAAACAAAACGAAGAAGAATAGAACACCACTTTAGAGTAGGGATAGAGTGATGCAAATCGTGTGGAATAAGACAAAGCTGTCAGAGAGATCCTCAGGACCATTCCAATCGTTGCAACTCACACCAATGGAACCATAACAATACAACGAACACCAACAGTAACAGATACCCAATCGACAAGATGGTTTGCACCATACAAGGGGTTGGATTGAAGATAGCTTCATGGAAGCTACATCTTAGTGGGAGAGTGTAGTAAACAGTCATCTGTGACTGATGACGTCACTAGAGATTGAGTACGGAGCACATCACCTCGCTCATGGTGACCGTTAAGCCGTTAGGGAACCATCCGTTAAGAGTAGACAAGATTGAATAAGAGTAGGCAAGGTTAAGCGAGCTTGAACAAGCGAGTCTTAACATACCGGTGTACTCTATAGAATAACATGTATTCACATACATGCTCACAATATAATATAAGCGAATTAACGAATATACTAACTAGTTTAGGACAGAAGGTTACAATAATTTGAATTGATTTTTTCGTTAAGTACTGGGTCACGGAACAAGGTAATTAACCCTAGCTATGTCCCAAGTGCTTTTGCTTACGTGTTGTACTGCAGCGATTTTCGGCGAAGCTGATCTATGCTACTGTACCACCTAAAGAATTTTCCATACAAGGAAGTACGCTAGTTGCGCCTCTGTGGTACTTCTAACAGCGCTACAGTACTGTAGCCTACCTTCGTTACAGGTACGAGGAGTTGCAATCACACTGTAGGATGTGTAATTTATTTACTTACTTGTAGTGACATCTGTCGAACGTACTTCTTGAAGTAGCAAAAGCACAACAATACTCCAATACAAACATTCACCCCGTCCCAGATCAACAGCAGTAGACTAATTTCAAACGGGAACATTTCCACCACAGTACGGTAGGGAGTGAACACACCTTTATCGATTTTTTATTTCATCTGATCGGCGAACGATAGCTTTTGAAGAAGAAAGAATGGCGACTACGGATTCTACTGACGACGGCAGTAATGTTGATGACTCGAAGAACCCCATTATTGATCCAAGAGAATCAGATGTCTTGTGTGGGAGAGGAGGTGCTGCACTGAGACATCCAGGAAACCTAACGTATCGGAGACTAGTTAATTTAAACAAGGGACTTTACATAACATGCCTGAAAACAGAAAAACTTAAAATTAGTCGATCAATTGTAGCTGCCATTCGAGAACAAAGAGGTCGATTTTTGGAACGAGATGCCACGGCGGGGGTATGGATTGATATTGGAGACAAAAAAGCAATTGAAAAGACGTCACAGGCTCTTCGTGAGGGTCAGCCCAAACTCAGAAAGAAAATGGTCGAATTGGGACAAATACCAGCAGAACAACTTGTTGCTGCAGATCATGTTGTGGATCCTGTGCAACAACAGCAAGATTATGGAAATGGGATATACAATCCACGCCAACAACAAAATAATATGAATAATAATATGAATATGAATAATAACTTTGGTGGTGGATCGCAAGAGTTTCCAAATTCAAATCCTATAGGATATTTACAGCAGCAGCAGCTGGAGCTGGAGCAGCAGCAACGAAATCAGATAGCGATGATGAAGAGGAGAAGCCAGCAAGCGCAACATCAATTAAATAGCAGCTTTAATAACAGCAGCAGCAGCTTCAACAATAACAGCTTTTCAGAAATTCCCGCTCCTTTAAGAGCAACGAGTAATAGTACTATGAACGATTTCAATGAGGTATCAATGCTACAACGTCTAAGTCTAGCTCCTGCTACCAATAGTGCTAGGTCGATTCCTAGCTGGGCTCCTACTGTCAATAGTGTTAGGACGATTCCTAGCTGGACGCCAAGTATATCTTCCGTGGACTTCATGGATGGTCTAGGTTTAGACGAACAACTTCTTTCTACTGCTCGAAGCCATTCACATACTTCATTTAACCGAGGAAATACTTCCTACGGCGGGCCTAGTCCGTCCAACAACAGTGAAATTAATGTCCCTCAACAGATTGGTACCACCGGGGGACGGAATGATAACTTTTTTGCTCCTGACAGGATGGGATCATTAGATCCAGATGAACCAGAACCTCAACAGCAGAAGCAGCAGCAGCAGCAACGACAGACTTCAACTTCTGCTGGCGATCGTGGTCGTAGCGGTAGTAATGCAAATGGTCGACAACGGTCACCAGTTCCTCCAACTATTGACCAACGACGGCGATTTTTCGCAAAAATGAAGTCTGAACGAACAGCTAATGGACTCTCGTCTCGGAGTATCACTGATGGTATGCCAGATATACATATGGTTGATAGTCAATTTTCGTTACTATCAAATCTCTCTGGACATGGTTCTAAACATCAGGGCGCATATACTATGGATATTAGCCTTCACCGTTCTAAGCATAATGGTGCCGCAAATACTATGGATATTAGCACTCACAAGGACAAGAATAAGGAGTCTATTGGCAGTGAATACATTGGAGTTGGAAGCCGACGATCGTTAATGTCCGGTTTATCCACCGGTGTATCCAAGTTCAGTAGTGGGCACTCAGACATCAATAATGTGTTTTCTAATCACAATATGTCGAAGAAAATTGTCGGGGGGACCAACCATCAGAACGTATCGAGTCGATCACTTGCTATGAGTGAATTCAGTGGTATTGATGAAGAATTTGCAGAAGATGACTTTAATTATGAATTACCACCATCACGAACTGCGTCACGAACTGGATAAGGCAGAGAGCGATAGTTTTGTATAAAATCCGAATGTGAATGGCGAGATTTGTACTATATATGTCACTCATAGGGAACGAATGTGTGGTGGTGGGAACTGAAGATTTGATGTATGAAAAAAATGTATGATTGAATATTTTCACAAGAATTACTACTTCAAGTACAATGATCTCACAACAAATAATATTATGTACCTTTAGCTTGTTTTAAAATATTGAATCTGGGGCTGTAACTAACGATTGAAAACGGTGTTATCTGAATTTGCGTGCGTAACTTTCTATCTAGTCGTAATAGATGCACAACTGTAGCTTTTATTTTGAAAGAGCGCAAAATAAACAATCGATGAGGATTATTTTAAACTCTTCGTATGCAAGTCGTCAGTAATGTCATCTGTTAATGCTGTGGAATTTAACGTAAGTTGAGTAGTCTTTAATTTTTGAGTTTAATTAATAGAATGAATCATAAGATTTTGGTGGACTAGTTTGTTTTCAATCACTAAGAAAAATGAGACGACCTAATACTCCCACAATGCAGAACGCAGAAGGGGTAGGTAAATCCAATCTGCCTTTTGAGGATAGATGCAGTACTAGTAGTCATAATAACTGTTATACAGTACTGTACGCATCTCTGTCTATGACTTAAATTGTAGAAACATAAATACAGCAGCTACATGTACAGATTATCAATTAGTAGCTTTATAAAAATACCGGGAGCGCTACGGCCAGACGTCTATTAAATCGAATCGAGTCGAAAGAGTCGAATAAATACATCGTTAGGCTGTTTTATTAAGAAGCTGAAAAGAAGCTCCTGCGTACGACCACAAACCTACCGCCGTAGCCAACATAAACAACGATTAATGAAGAGGCTTTGAAAAGAAATTAGGCCATTTCTTTCATTTATTTTGGTATTACGCACATCAGGCATGAGAAAGGCGTGTCGCATATTCAAATTAATAGTAAATCTTGCATCCTTCGAAAATTGTAGAAGTAATACTTGCGGCCGATCAAATTTCAGACTTCATCTTGATACGAGGAAAGTGAAACGAATCTGATCACGTTAGAAAGCAAAGGTTAGCCAAATTGCAAAAATTGCGTATCAATTTTGTACATCCTTCGCCATCAGGAATACATTAGTGAAAAAATACTATAATCTCAACACGATTCCCTGAATTCTTTGGAGGTTTCATTCTTACTGAGTTGGGGTTGTTATCAATAAGTAATACGTATTCGATAATAGAAACAATACCAGGATAAAATATAACGCTTTGATACAATGTCATCTAAACTGGGTAGAAAAGGTATGTAAGCTTTAACCAATATTGAATACTGAAAGGATAGATTGCACAAACCAAACCCTTTTCATCTCAACAACTGACTTTCTGATTTGATTCTTTCTCTCCTTTAGGCGATCCAAGAATGCATAAGGCGGTAGCTGCGAGATTGGCAAATCCAAATATATCGCTATACGAGGCCCTTCGTATGGGAGGATTCGACTACTCGACTAACGATGATAAGTCCATTCTCGACTCCAAAAAGGTTACACTCGGTCAACGAAAAAATCAGTTATCGCGACGTCTAAGACTGGCACGAAAGCAAATTGCTGGAGGAGATACCAGCGGTACTGAGAAAGCATTGAGCAGCGCTATTGATACTGCTAATAACAACATAAATTGCAAGGAAGAACAAGCCGGAGACAACAACCTGAACGATAAACCATACATAGCCCATTCGATATCAGCGAGTAACGAAACGACGCTTAAGCTTGCAGATGATTTAGTTTTAGCAGGATTGTACAACAATGGTAACAACGATGTAACAGGAAACCGACAATGCAAAAAGCCGCGTCTGAACAATTATCTTCGAGGTACTTCCATTGACAGAACCTGTACGATGGCTACTGCGACTAATCAAAAATTGAATCACAACAACAACAGCAACCAGCAGTTGCATCAAGCCTGGCAGCAAGGTGGTAATATACTAAATATAGGAGGGGATGGTACAACGACTGCACCCACCCTGGCGGTAGCAACAGGGTCACTTGCTCAAGCAACTTTTCCTTCTGCTGGCCCATTCTTCAATCCACAAATTTCAGATATAATTTCTGATCGACAACCAGTCCAACAACCGTACCAATCTGGAACTTCTGCGATGGCCTTATCGTCCCTATCATCATCGGCACATAGGGTAGGGCTGACGCTCGACCAGTTGGCTTTGACATTGAGCTCAAACGCCGCAAACCTTACCAAATTGGTATCAGATTCACGAAGTGGTGAGTCCATGGCGAAGCAGGAACAGCTAGCGCTGGATATATATAAGGGAGAAGTGAAATCACTCTACACGAAATGTTTGTTGATCGCTGGAGTCGATGCAAATTTGGCGGAACAAGACACCCCTACGTACACTCGTTTTGCTTGTAAGGCCTGGGAATTTGAAGGGAAACGACTAAAAAGTTTAAATGATGGGATATTTGGTGGTACAGAAGGAGTTTTGCGTCCGTCGACCAAGTCCAACAAAGATCGCAGTACTAGGGATAATGTCGTTACATTTCAAGAGCACAACAATATTCGCCACAACCACAACCACGATCATAATGTTGCTGGAAGTGAATTTGGCAACAATAATGTAGCATCTGCAAATCCGAACGACCATGATCATAACCACGACCATGCAACTACAAATAATGGATCAGAACACGACAGTGCAAAGTGCGATGCTCGTCATATGCACCGAATTGGAGAATGCGGTCATAGAGCGATTATCCATCAGCCCAAGGATGGTACTGCACCGCACATCGATTTTATTGTGAACGACCGGGTAGAGTGTTATTCAGGACAAGACTCAATGTCATTGGCGGGGAAAAGTCTCGACTCTGCCTGGCCAAGTAAGTACAAATGTAAGGAGGTTGAAGAATCTTCCTGTGCGAAAGCTTGTGGGAAAAATGTCCCTAGTAGTAAATTTGAGAGCGGCTGGGCGCATTTAGAACCTCTCGTACCGGAACCAAAAGTATTCAAGCTATCCGATATTATCGATACAGAAGATCCGGAATGGACATTCGATGCTAACGAGGACGTAGATGGTGGTGTCCTGGGACTTTTTAAATTGGGCAGGGATAGCTTTACCTAAAACTTATCTTAGTTCGCCCCATATTAAGAAGAAAATAGTGTTTCTCTGAGATAGATAGTAGATAATTATATGTCGTACTAGCACTAATTGCACACTATGTTTATTTTAATTTGTCAATACATGATTTCTAAAATGCTTCACCTTCCTGTAGACCGCTGACATCCGTTTCTTCGACTATGTCTGTGCTGATATCCCCGGTTTGACAATTGTCTTTCTTTAGTAATTCTTGGGCTTGGACATACCATTCATTTGTCTCCAGCCCTTTCACCTCAGCAGATTCCACATACGTAGTCAGATCCGATAGGGCTTGCTCCAATCGATTTTTACTATCAGGTATCATCATATAACTTTCTCCCAAAACCTCTTGAAATTTCTTTATGTCGTATGGATTCCTATTCTGGTCTTTCATTTCCTTAATTTTTTCTTCGTTCTCATCTACCTCATCCTGATAATAGGATACTTCTTTTGATAGACTGTCACAATTTAGAAAAATAACGAGAACAATTCATGAACATAACGGAGCGATAAGAAAGTATCATCTATTTGTTCCCGTAACAAACCACCTCCGGATAGGTACGAGCGAACGCGGTATCAAATTTCCAAAATTACAATTACAAGGAATGGAATCAAATCGCAGTCAAGTCGAACGATCGTGAAGACAACATTTGCTTACCGTTGGCATGCTTTAGTCTTGATCATCAGCTGTCGCTGAGGATCTGGAAGTGACCTTTTCTTCATTGTATTCTTTTTGCTTGTTCTATGAAGTACGATATGAACATTGTCGTAGACTCTCATTGTCATTGTCGATTGATGCGATGTTTACAGATCGATGATCCGATGATAAGGGGGAGGGCTTGATCGTTTGAGGGGAAATTAAAGTATATTCAATATCAACCCCTTCCCAGAAATCGCAATCACAGGGGTGAGAAGCACGCAATAAGAAAGCCGGAAAAACTCAAAAATCATGATTTTTCAAAAACAAGAAAGAAATCTCATGCAACAGAATAACGACGAAACGTCGCCAACGTCGAAGACACACTTTTGACACATAACATTTATTTCCATTGATAGAAGAGCCACAACGCTTCCTCTACCCTGATACATTTCCTGTAATCATCTTATGATCTATCGATTGAGTGAGTAATACTAAGATCAACCGTGTGCTACTAACTTGTTCCGACGCAGAAGCCTGTCATCATGACGAAACAACGCAAGGCTTTGAAAGTCATCGACAAAAACTTGCCTCCAAAGGGTTCCACGAAGGAATTATCTACCAAACAATTTAAGCTCGCCGATGAATCATTGTTTGAATCATCGATTGAATCATGGGAGAGACAGGATATGGCATCTGCTAGTACGCCCAAGACCAGCAATCGGGGACGTAGTAATACAAACGTAACGACGAGAGGAGGAGGTGTTACTCATAGAAGACCGCCCAAACAGCCAACTAATCAAAGGAAGAGAAGAAGCTTAGGCAGTACTATCCTAAACAAACCATTCGCACGGAATTCAAAAAAGCACCAACGGATAGTCGAAAAGTCATCAACAAATCCAAGAACTCCCAAACGAGATTTCGATCGACTCAAGCCTCTCGTACGTCGCTTGGATAATGTCCAACAGCAACAACAGACAGGTCGTCGTTCCGAATCCCCTCTTCGGAGTATGAATCCTGCAAAGGGACGACAAGAGGCGAATACTACTAGAACGAGAGAGACAAACCTACAACATAACGACAACGACGTGGACAAAAATAGCGATGATGACACGAATTGTGATTCAAGTGATGGTTCTGGCTTGATTTCTACAGAAGAGCAAGAAGTAGATACTACTAGTAGAACGAAAGTGACAAACGTACAACGCAACGACAACGACATTTACGTTGACAATAGCGACGATGACATGAACTGTGATTCCAGTGATAGTTCTGGCTTGAGCTTGTCGTCGCCGCCGACTTCGCCTTCACCATCATCACCATTATCGCTGTCACCATTATCTGCATCATCTGCGCAAGCACAATCGACGACGAACTCGCCCCCAAAACAAAGTGTAGCTACAAAATTGAGTAGCGAAAGGAAGAATGGAACCTTACTACCACACGTGGAACGTGACAATGATAGTGATACCGAAAACTTATTCTCTCAACCATTTGCTTCGGTATTCGAGACTCAGAAAATGACTGTAAATGCAAATAAAAGTAACACCGTGATGGATGAGAACGAAAAGAAGGAGATCGAGATATTTAGTTCTCCTATGGGTGACGGAATATTCATTCGGAAAGATACTGATAGGGATGTGACGGCTACGAATACTACCCAATTATCTAACGACAATCGAAAAACAAGCATGTCATTAAATAATGAGGAAATCAACACGCCACTTGGTCTTGTTTTGACTAAATTATCGTCAGCTTCGTCGTATAATTGTCGTCAGAAAGAAGAAGAAGACGAGGATGAGAACGAGGACGATGAAGAAAGCATCGAAGCATGGTCGATTGATGGTCATAGTAGCTCTCCAATTCTATTTGAAATCAAGGGCCAGAAATTCGCACATCCAGCGTAAGTAATTGTCGATCGATTTATCATTTTTCAATTTGTTTTATATGATTAGATACTGTATCGTAAACGAAAGATCCATTATAATATTATCATAACCCCACAAAATTACTAACAATTGTTTCTTCCTTGCATTCCATGTTACTTTTTCTTCCTTTTCGTGTCTTTTTAGGTTGCCACCTGGATGGAAAATGAGAATATCCGAAAGTGGACAACAACCTGTTTATATGCATCCAGATCATGGAAGTACTTGGCACTGCCCAATCAAACTAACACCGAATGTGGTGTACGTCAAAACAGCTCATGGAAAGCTAAAGAAACAGAGCAGAATGTCCCAGCATGTCATGTCGAAGCCAGAATTGTTCACTGAAGATATACAGAGAAGAACTACTCGTCAAACTCCACCATCGACGCGAAACCCATTCAACCGGCAGAAAGAAATGAAGCACTCAGTGTTTCCTCTCAATTCCGCCAAACGCCTTCCAGAAATATGTGATGAGAATGACAAGCACCTTGAGGCAATAACGTGTTCTCTTTCACCACAAGATTCAACTACTAAACTACTGGAAGAAACTTCAAAGCTATCTGCACAATTAATCAAAAACTCATCATCGAATCTCAAGAATGTGAAAAAAGTCCGTCGAAGTACACAAAAACTGGCAGGAAAAGGACGGCCCTCCGACTTCCAAGTATACTTAAACGATCAACGACGACTGGCATCTTGTGACGGATCCGAATCCGAAGCGCCATCTACGGCCGAATCCGAAGCGCCATCGACAATGTCTGGTCTAATCCGTCAATACGACAAGGCTCAAGGCCGCGATTGTGCTAGTACACGAAATCGTCCAAATAAGAATCTTTACAATAGGGCACTTAAAAATACAAAGGAAAGGATCGGAATGAGTGATAGTAAGAAACTGTCTCCAATTATAGAAACGCCGAAACATAACAACGAGGACGGTGTGGAAGGTGGAGCAACGATGATGGAAACCGACAGAGTGGGAGACGACAAGAACGAATGTGAAAATATTGCTAAGAGAAATGATGAATCGAAGACAGGTAATCGCCGATCATTGTTTGGATCTACAACACCATTCACCAATCGTAATTTAAACACACTTGCGATGGCTCAACGTAAAGAAGATAAGCCACCGAGCTTCGACCATTTTGCGAAGCCGTTGAGAAGCGATGAAAAATTAGCGTCGAACACTACGAAAACAAAACAATTGATTCAAGGTGAACGTATTGAAGCTTGGCTCACGCCCAAAACACGCGTAAGTGAAGTCGACACGACCGTGAACAATGACCTTCAAATTTACGAAGATGTTGCTATCCTCCGATTTGACGTCAAACGGAATAAAAGCAGTCGGTTGCTTTTGCATTCAACTGATAAGAGTATTCATAAGGAAGCAAAGAGGAACCACGATACTAGTGGAAGAAGATTCCATCCAAATTATTCTAACTGCTACAAAAATAAATCCGTTGGTGATTGTGGTGCTGCGGAAGATATGGAAAGAAAAAACAATATATTCTCTATAAGTACCCCTATAGAAGGAGATACGGGCATCGAATTGTCGAAGTCGGTCACTCGATCAAAAGGTATCCCAAAAGAGATCCATTTGAAGACTCCATCTTGTTCTAGTGCCAAAAAGCTAACGGTAGCTTGGGTATCAATAGTTTCGAACGACAACTGTCCAATTACAGAAGGCTGTCCCCGTTAAGCTTGCATCTCGAGAGCCAAAAGATGCCCAGCAATCCGTGGAAGATTTTCGCAGTGCGATTCGTAGATCTGAGAATAGAAGCAAACTTCAGAAGGGAATTCGATCGCACCTTACATCTTTGGAAAGTCCCAAGAATACGTTCTCTCCTGAACTATCCCGCGAACTCAATAGAGGAGCACCCAGTAGCGTTGACAAAAACGAGCCACCTTCGGAAGGCAATGCGAACTTAACCGCCTGGTCCAAAATTGATGACACCGTTGCCATTCATTCTCATGGCCCAAAAAGATCTGTTCGTAATATCACCATCTTGGACCCAGAAATAGAATCTTTAGACAAGCCAAATCGATTCAAAAAGGAAGAGTTGCCAGCGTCTAGTCATACAGAGGAAGCAGATGACCGCGAAGAGGAAAATATGTCATGTGAAACGAGTACCAGAGACCTTAATATTCGCCGAGTTGTGCCCACAATGGATGGAACTGATTCCCGAATGGAGTTTGATGTTTTGGATGATAACGCCTCAGAAGCATACGATGAACTGTTTCAGTCTAGCGATGTTCGCGATGAAAGATTGTTGGAAATGTCGTGACTGTTCAAGAGAAACAAATTCCACTCGATCATTCAGAGGGCGATTCTGTTCATAAAGAGCTTACCTCCAGGCCAAAAGAGGCAGAGTCTCCAATTGAATTTTGTACGCTTCCTGACGATATTTCAGAGGAACAGATTTCACGCAATCATTCAGAGGACGATTCTGTTAGTAACGGACTAACCTCCAGGCCAAAAGAGGCAGAGTCTCCAGCTGAATTTCGTACGCTTCCTAACGATATTTCAGAGGCACAGATTTCACGCAATCATTCAGAGGACGATTCTGCTCATAACGGGCTAAGCTCCACGTCAAAAGAAACAGAGTCTCCCATTGAATTCTGTTCGCTTCCTGACGAAATTTCAGTTGGTTTTCAGAGTAGTTCCAATTCAACCAAAAAGTATTCCGCCGACCGCCAAAAAAATGGGACACCGATGTCGATAGGAACCGAACCTTCAATATCTATAACCTCACCTGCCGAAGACTGCTCATTTTCATCAAAAGGAGATTCAGTTCGTAGTGATAATGACGGCGCCGAGTCGCCATCGGTTGAATCTGACACATTTGATGATCGTGCTTCACACAATTCATCAAGAATTGAAGACAATGACGATGCTACAAGCAGGCTGAGTACACGCAGTTTCGGATCCACGTCCTTAGCCTCACAAAAGCTAAACCAACGAAGAATGAGCTGGCGAACATTAAATCCTCCTCATCCAATTTGCTCTCTTCAACAGCTAGATGAATTGATGTTGGATCGGAAGCGTAAAGAACTGAAAGCGAAACGGTCCAAAGCAGGAACGCAAACAAAGACAAGGGTTGTTTCTGCGAAGAAAGAAGGCAAAAACCAAGAGTCGCGGCCGCCGTCGACTATTCAAATAGGAGGAACTTCAATCTAGTGTATCCTTTCCTTTTTCATATGCCATGTATACCATTTGCAGGCGACAATCCTTTCTACAAATTTTTACCTAAGAACCTATTATCTCTTCTACCTGTTTCGGGTCAGGTCAAGTCGAAGTGGAACAGCAACGAGTGGGGGTCCCTGCACGAGGTTTCTTATTTGTTTCTTAATCTGACTTGAGACGTAATCAAGCTGGTCATATTTCTCAAGAATTTCAATAACAGCCTGAAGGTGGCATAAATAGTCTAACTCTGTTTCGTGACGAAATTTGTTCCTTCTCCTAAATGAAATGGGAGAACATGTAGGTATAGTTTTGTTCCAAAGCTATCAACTCGGTTGAAGTCGACATCATAACAAAATCCCCATTTAGTATAGATTACGTCACGTAAAAATAACCGTCAAGGAAACTGAGTTAATGATTAGTTCTTCGTAGCTTCTACCTACTACTAGCTAGTAGTGCTGTGCTATGTTTGTTTGGTGTCGATGTTGTTGCGCTTAGCTACAGTCTACAGTAATAACGTTAGTACGTTATAGTTTTGTTTTTATCAGGATGATACAGTGTATCAAAGATACCAAGATACGTACGGTAAAAATGAGGGAAAATCGGTTTCAAAAAGTGAAGATTACCGTAGACCCTTTTTGAGGAGAATGAATGAATCAATGATCAGTAGATCTACTTGTCAATCAATACACAAGACTGTCTAACATTTAAATATATACATATATACGTCTATATTCAAATATAGACAAGAAATACTTATTCTAGCTTCTAAGCTACATATAAATGTTGGGGTTGAGAAGAAGGTGCTTTTTCTTTCTTCGAAAATCAGTAGAAGTGTAATGACAATATAATTAAATTTAAAATTTGCGAGGACGACGTCTGGCTGTATATTTGGTATCGGACGAACCTCCTTTCCTTTTTTGCGTTGAGTTTCTTTTTTATGTACAATCCATTCTTTTGTTTTAACTCCCTTCTTTTTACGGATTGGTCTTGCTTTTCTACCATCTTTTTCTTGTCTTTGCTTTCCTACTTGTACCTGAGATTGTTTTTGATCTGCGACTGCACCAGCGGCGGTCATACCAGGAACTTGACCCCTACCACCTACACGATCACAACTCAACACTAGGTAATGCTTTTAGCTTTGGCAGAATTAGGATAATCGACAACGATACCACCACCAAACCCAACAGCTGTCGCACATTCACTTATCAAAACAGCCTGTTCTGCAGTTTCAGGATAAAATTGTAGTACAGCACGGGCTGATTTTTTAAGAATCGAATATAAACTAGAAAAAAATCGAATTAATCGTCTTTTAGGAATTTGTGCAGAACTATTACTGTAACACAACCATTGTAAAGCAGAAATAGAAACACAAGCATCGAATGTAGCTGGCCGGAAAGGCAAACCAGTACCCATATCGTGATGCATAAGATCTCCCGTTGAGCATACATTGTTGTCATCATCGTCACTATCATCATCGTCATCGTATTTCATTCTTGCAATTTCTGCCTCTGTTTTGTCATCATCGCCTTTCATTTTATATGATTTTTCCATACGTTCATGCGCAACTTGTAACATATCTCGTGATACATCACATCCCACCCATACGTGCCCATGTTCTTCTAATACTTCACCACTCAATCCACTTCCACATCCAATATCAAGGACGAGAGATGCTTCATCGGGTGGTAATAGTAGCAATTCAATTGCTCTCAATGTAATTTCACGTTGGACATTGATCATACGTGAACTAGAATTGTACTTTCTAGCTTCTCTTTCATTGTAAAAGTTGGAGGCATGGCCGGTTAATTCTGGACGTGACATGATCGTAGATTAGATGCTTGTTTTTTAGTAGTAGATAAGAGATGTGGATGAATAACTACTTGGTACGATGGGATTATTTTTAGTACTGTAGAGTAGAGGTCAATGATGACAGACGAGTTTCTATTTTTTTCTGTCGTGAGATTCTTATTCTTTGCCTGATGATTGATGCGAGATGCTTCATGTGCTTTATATTGATGATCACATCATAATAAATTAATTTATTTGTCGTCGACTCAAAATGATGAATGGACGTCCGTCCGTCCTGACGTAGCGCGGCGTCCGCGCTATATTACCACGACACGAGTAAGATCAACCGAAAATAAAATGAAATTTAAAAATGATAGGTACTTGAAGTATATATATTTCATTCTTGTTATTACCGCGTACTTTCACCGCAATGAAAAAGTAAGCATCATCATCATCAGAAGAGTTTTATTGTTTTATTTCATTACTTCTACTCGTCGTCATTGCTTCCGTTTCCTGAATTGTTTTAACGATTTAAGACAACCGAATCATAGTCACAAATAAGGAAGAAGAAGAAGAAGAAAAAGGAGTATTGTTGATATCATGTGGTACTATTATTTAGCGGTTGTTTTGTTTTCTATTTGGTGGGTCGCACTACGACCACGTAGGGGAGGAAAAAATTCTCCACCATTGGTTACCGCGTCGACTGTTGTCCGTGTTCCTATCATTGGTGTGCTTGCTGAATTCCTAAAGAATCCTAATGAAATGATGAAACGATGTTACAACGAGTATGGTCAAGTCTTTACAATTCCGGTGAGTTCAAGTTCGACTGAGTTTTCCGGTTTTATCACCTAGTTTTTTTTCTCTTTTTCGATATCATTAATATTATATAACTCACGCCGGATTGTTTGTTTGTTTTTAGATCTTTCACAGACGTATTACGTTTTTAATCGGCCCAGAGGCACAAGCTTTATTTTTCAAATCGAATGATGATGCTCTTAGTCAGGACGAATGTTATCATTTTATGACAGCAGTTTTTGGTCCAGGCGTTGTTTATGATGCACCACGGAAGAAACGTCAAATGCAGTTTCAAACCATGGCCAATGGTTTACGTACATCCCGTATGAAAACGTACATTGCTAAGATTCAGGAAGAAACAGTACAATACCTAAACGATAATTGGAATGCTGATTCTGGTACAATCGATTTGTACAAGTCATTAAGTGAACTTACCATTCTAACGGCATCTAGATGTTTACACGGTGATGATGTTAGAGAACACATGTTCAAGGATCTACAGTCATTGTACCATGATTTGGACGAAGGTTTGACCCCATTGACAACGATTTGGAGTAATGCTCCCACAGCGAGACATGCGAAGCGTGATAAGGCCCGTAAGGAGCTAGTAAAATTATTTGGAAAGGTTATCAAAGAACGTCGTGCACATCCTGAACGATCCGATGGAACTGATATCTTGAGTTTGTTTATGGATATCGAGTACAAGGATGGTACGCCCGTAACAGAAGAAGAAGTTACGGGATTACTGATTGCCTTATTGTTTGCTGGACAACACACATCTTGTGTCACCGGTACATGGACCATGCTACTTTTACTTCATAGTCCGAAGGTTTTGACCCGTGTCATGGAAGAACAAAAAGAATCTGCTGACAAGGATACTTTGGAATTGGAAGATGTTCAACAGATGAGTCTTCTGCATAACTGTATGCGTGAATCACTTCGTTTGTGTCCCACATTTATCATGCTGTTACGTCAAGTGATGAAAGACACAACCGTTACAGTGAACGGAGTAACTCATCATATTCCTAAGGATGATATTGTAGCTGTTTCGCCTACTGTTTCGATGAGACTACCAACTACCTTTGAAAACCCTGACGAATTCGATCCTGATCGGTACACTGCACCCCGTGAGGAGCACAAAAAACCATACGCATATCTAGGATTTGGTGGTGGTATGCATTCGTGTATGGGACAGGCCTTTGCTTACGTACAAGTTAAGACTGTTCTTTCTGTCATTTTGAAACGTTACGAATTAACGCCTGAATCTAGTAAATTGCCTGATATTGGATACAATGACATGGTTGTTGGTCCAAAGGGTAATTGCAATGTACACTATAAAAAATTGAAATTGTAATGTAAAGATTGTAGGAAAAAAAAGAGCCAAGATATCCTAATGGGAGTAATATTGAATATACATAATATTATATCCGGAGTTTGATACAAAATCAACTAATTCGAGAGACAAGTTAAGTCATTGAAAATAATATGTCTTACTCTAAACGACCATAGACGAATAGACCTATTTGTTTGTACAGTATTCAATAGTTTAGAGAGTATTTTACTACTCCTTTGATTCTTGATTGACTTAGTTTGTTCTAATGTGAAAATTTGGTACTACTGTAATAATACCCCAGACATTTTAGTAGGTGTAGATTTGGGGGCGATTTTTTCGATTTTGGGTCAATTGTTTCTTCGTCGATTTGTTGATGTGCACAGTGAAATTATTGAGAAAGATCATTTTTAAATTTGCATTCCTCATAACACCCTCCCATATTTTACATCACAATACTTCGTAGTAAGGAGCATAATTGATGATATCTATCTTCTACTCAGCTGAAGATCAACAGATTAGAATTGACCAAAGAGCAACATTAATAGTACTGTTACTGTCTTAACAAGTATGACAGAACTGGATACTCATGTTCCCACCGCCGCCGCCGCCGGAGCCGGAACCGTCACCGGCGCAAGTAATAATAATAAAGACACAAGAAAGCTACGCCAACGAGCACGAGCTAGGATTATACATGATAAAAATGAAGATCGAAGGATTGAAAATATAATACAACAAACTATTATGAAAAATAGTAGCCAACGTTCTAGTCACTTCTGGAAGACGTTCTATATTATATTCATTGCTCTTTGTTGTACGGTTGCTGCATTAATTCGGTCTAAACCAAATCTAATTCGTCGTTTATTACGAAGAAATAAAGATATACCAACATTTCATTTTGCAACAAGGTATCCAAATAATGTTTTACTGGGACGTGATCTACCATTATTTTTTCGTTTTTATTCTATTGCAACACCTGAAAATGAATTTGCACAAGATGCGGTACGGAAGGTATGTAATAGTCGAACACAACTCAGAAAACGTGCTGGAAGGATTAAAACAATATTAAAAGCATGGGATGGATCGAATATAGAAAATTTATTAAATCAGGACATATGTGGAAATGAATTTGTGGATGCGTATCGTAGTAAAGGAACAACCCAACAAAGGATGGATGATTTGTTAATGTGGTGTTTAATGGCAACACGTGTTACAGAAGGATTCTTTATGGAAGACGTAGAAATTATTGATTCACCATTATTTTTAACTCGTAATCGGGGTATTGTAGTATTGAAGAAGTCATCAGGAGATGGATACGGTGGGGAACTTTCTACAGCATTCTACCTACATCCTCGTACCGATAAGAATGAGATCAATTGGATACCATCTAAAATTCTAGCTATGCTTATTTCTAATTCACAAAAGGAACAAGATGATAATAATAATATCGAGGAAGAGGAGAACGACGATATACAAGAGATGCTACAAAAACTATTATATGATTTGGTAATTACACAAGGGAATGAGAAGGATTTTTTGATAGTAGAAGAAATATGCGGTCAAGATCACAAACCAGAACGATCCATCGCCATCGATAGAAGTAGTATTAACGATGGTGATGGCGATTGTTACTTTGTTATTCCTGAGAAATACGGGGGTAATTTCAGGGCGAATAGTAATGATGATGATGATGATGATGAATAAGCATGATGGAAGTAACAGCAACAACAACAACACCAACATTGATTGATAATGATTACGTGCAGTTTTTTCTTGTCTCTGCCTTAGCTTTTCATACAGCAACAACAAAGCATACACACTGGAAGATGCCAATCTCGTACTGTCACCATAAAGATAGAGGGAGTTTGATCATTCATTCATCCAAGAATAGAAGTAGAATACAATAAGTACCGATCGAATATCATTTCAGAATGCATGCGGACATAAATAATATGCATGTTATCGCCTAACTCATAACATTGTAGTTGTTCAGTTAGCCATTCTTATATAGCTAGTAATACTTCTATACAATAATATGTAGTGTGGTATAGTGAATATCAATAAAACTACAGTAATGATCTACAGCAGCCTGCAGCAGAGTAGTTGTACAAGTACTGTATCAATTGATGTATGTTGCAAGTCATGTTATGTTTGTTTTGTTTTTTTAGGTACATTAAATAATAGTTAATAATACACCAAATTTAAATAATAATCGTTATTTCCTTCTTCTATTTCTTTTCTCTTTTCAATTAATCCCACTACTGGTATGCGATGATTTTCTTTTCCTTGAAATATAGTTCTTTCCTTCCTGCTGTATCTATATTATGCTCTTCTCCACTTAATGTAATAATTTTACTTAACTTGAGAAAGCCTCCTGTAACGATCGATCATCATTTATTTTCGATTGCACAAGATAAAATACATATAAAGGATAAACGAAAACGAGAAATAAATATTAGAAATCATGTATTGATTTGATTGGATTGAAAAGCAAAAAAAGAAACACGATCAATTGAAATATCATCATCGAAGGAAACCACAATATATCAATATCATATCCCACATACAGCACAATTCTTTCTATTATTTTAATATTTTTATTTTTATATTACACGTACCACCTTACGTCTCCAATTATCAGCATCAGGATCAAAGATGAAACTATGTTCATTTGTAAATCCCATATCAAATATAAATAAGAAGGCCATAATTGTCAATATAGACAAATATTGTAACCAAAGTGTACCGCCTGTTCCTGGATGATAAGATGCGAATGTAAATAGAATTAGAATCAACATAATAATAATTTGCATCTTCTGACGTAGATTGACCATGATTGACTTGACTTTTGCTATATATTTCTATACTTTTACAGGTAGAATTATTTCTATTAATTTTGGTTGGATATACTGTAGATATCGGAAGGGACACAAAGGGAACAAGTATTGCTCTATTGTTAATGCTATTGTTAATGCTTTTATGATTCTTCAGGTACACGCTGTTTGTATTTTGCAGTTAGTATGGGCGAAGCGTCGTTAGCGAGCAACGCCGGACCTGACTTTTTTTTTTGCCTGCCTGCCTTTTTCCACGTCCAATGGCGTTAGTCGAAAGAGTCGAATAGAATTAGTATCATGAGATAAATACTACATTAAATTTACCGTATAATTAATTTACTTCAAGTATTGCCTACTTTTTGATTGACTGCTGTTACATATATGTATGTTGTTGAGCATTTTATTGTGTGATCTTTGAAGGTTAGTTAGTTGGCGGTGTGTTTGTTTGATTGATGATGGGTGTTTAGTTTCTCGCCACATTATTTTTACATGATGGTGTTATTCTTTGGGATGTGTGCATTTGTTGGTCCCTTCTGTGCTTTTTACATTGGATGAGATTGCTTAAGATTATAAATAAATATGGCAAATATGCCTATTGGACATTAAAAGGAGATGTAGGCAGGGTGAGAAAGGATTCCTAACACCAGCATAGCACCAGGCAATAAGAGCTCTAGCTCTGGCTTTGTGTGTTCATTTCAGTATATCACAAACCATGATATGCATTACAAATAGAGTACAACTCCTCTGTCCTTTAGGTACAATTCTATTCTGAGTTTGCTGTTATTGTTATTGTTATTGTTATTGTTATTGTTATTGTTATTGTTATTGTTATTGTTATAGTGTTATAGTATAATATAATATACTACATTGTTATGAATAAGAGGTGCTGTGCCATCGTCGCAGACATAATTTAATTCTTTGACAACAACAAATCGTGGGTTAATTTATTAATACTACCGAAGAATAAGACGTAAAAGTACCTGTCTGGTCTTTGTTAGCCCTTAAACTACTTGTACTATTTTGCGCAGGGCATATATTTTTTTCATTACTATTTATCTCGCTATTTCGAAGAAGACTAAGTAATAATAGTACCGCACAACATGTGTAACGACTAACTAAAAAATTAATTTACTCTTCACAATAAGTTGTTAATACAATATACACAATACATTCTCTTACTACAAGTAGAAAGTTCTTCTCATCATACAGTAGGTTACCAAATATAAAATCACAGTATGTCGAATTTTGACGTAGTTTTTTTCAAGGATTTGCTAAAAGAAGAACGAAGAGAATGTCTGGAAGGTCCGGGGATTGACTTGGAATTACATGAAGCATTTGTGGCAGCATGTCAAGCTTTTCAAGATGCAAAGGAAGCGAAAGAAGCCGCCGTGACGGAGGTGGAAGAAGCGAAAACGAAAGGAGATGGTTCGACGACAGAATCTGCTGAAGAAGTACTTGGAACTATGACAACGACGATGGAAGAAAATCTAAATAGATGTGTAGAAACCGCAAAACCAATATTGGAAATGATTGATCTTATGGAGTTTGATTTAGAAATGTCATTACTTCGTACTGCGGTTTTAGTTCGTGGTGGTTCGAAGGGCTTCGCTAAGTTTGCAAATGGAAGTGATATGAATGGTCAATTGGTTGAAACACTTCTTAACAATAAAAAAATTATGAAAGAAATGTTATTGCAAGGTGGTCCAACTGGCAGAAAATTTGGTAACGCAATGAAATTATATACTCAAATAATGGCTGGACTGGAAAAGGATCGATTCCATAAGGTGAATAAAAAATTAGCTATGGCAGCTGCACTTGAATTTGCTAGACCTCAAACAGAATTCGATAGCTCTATAGAAATTGACGCCCAACAGCGTTTTAGTCACTACGTCGACGCACATAAAAAAGGTGAACTTGATCCAGCCTTTACCTACTTTTCTACTTGGGAATATCGCATGGCTATAAATA
>FMBT01000547.1:0-56750 GCA_900095095.1 Fragilariopsis cylindrus CCMP1102
CATAAATCAGCTATGCTTACTGTTGGTGATGAAGGTGAACCAATTCGGACGCTTCATACAGCCCATGAAACTGCCAAGGAATATATGGGTGTGGATCTGGAAGAATATAAAAGGAAGAATAAAAAGAATAATAATCGATTATATAATGAATGGAAAGAATCAGATCATCCTGGTTGTCAATTATCGGGACATCTGTTATTAGATCGTGTACCTGGTAATTTTCATATCCTTGCTCGATCCAAACATCATGATTTATCACCACATTTAACGAATGTGAGTCATATGGTAATTCTTTAAGTATTGGTTATCTGGTATTGCACGAGCTGGTGCTATGTCTTTACCAGAGAATGTACAATCAAAATTATCACCAATGGATGGTAATACGTATACACAAATAATTTACATGAAAGTTATCATCATTATTTAAAAGTTATAAACAACAATTTCACCAGGTGTGAACCTATATCAAATCATACCAAGTACACAATTATCATATTATAAGGCTGATATGGTCCCCGAGGTATGATATTGTTCTTGTTACTGTTTTGTTCTTGTATTGTGTTGTATAAAATCTCAAGTGCATGTATGCTTTCGTGCCTAACTGACGTTTTTCTCCTCTTTTTGCTGTTCTACTTTCATCCATAATATCTTTCCCTCGACCGAAAGGCTAAATTTGTTTACGATTTAAGTCCTATATCTGTAACGTATCGTAAAGAATCACGAAGATGGTATGAATATGTAACATCTTTATTCGCTATCATTGGTGTGTTTTTACGATGGTCGGTATGATCGAATCATCTATTCATGCTGCTGTAAGTAAACAATCGAAGAGGCGATCAGCAATGTCACGTGGAGGTGGTAGTGGTGGAGGTGCTGGAATGGGAGGAGGCCGCTATTAAATAAATTAAAAACAAGGAAGAACAAAAAATCTACAATATAATTATTAAGAAAAAAAGTCGTAGTTGCAGTAAAATAAGTAGTAACACGTATACTAGATTATCTCAAAATCCCAACTTTAATATATTGTAGTATAATACACACAAGCAGTGGTACTATCCATCATGAAATCTATACATACCATACTCTACAAGAGGATCTACAAAAGTATCAACATCTTTGCTTAGTGGTGTTATTCAATTGTTTTTTTTTTCGCGCTAAGACTTTGCGCACTTTCCTCGCGTTGAGAACTGAGAACATCAACAACAGTAGCAACATCGCAACAGCACAAAAAGAAGAAAGCAATAAAGCAGACGAAGCCTTCATGGACGACGTCAACATGAATAACGACAACGAGGAACAGAAGCAAGCTGAACAAGAAGCACAGCAAGCCGCTGATGATGCACGGATGAGACTTCTTAGATTAATTTCGGTCCTTGTCTATGGGAGAAAGTTTGGACACGAATGAATAAAGTAAGTGTTTGAAGGCCATACTATACTAGCTAGAAGACACCATTATTGTTCGATATTATTCGGATACCTTTGCACACCAGATCAATATTGCGGGAGGCATTATCTATAATTGACAAGTAAAATGTGATATTTATAATTCGTTATTTTATAAATATATATATATATATATCCTATCCTATACTATTTGTCATTGTCATTATTATTGTTATTACTGTTGTTGTTATCATCGAATGATGATGATAGGACCTAGTGACGATGAATTACTACTCGTACTAGTTAATAATCGATATTGTTTTAGATACCTCCAGACAAATATGAAGCCATCATCTATACTGAACGGGTCAATAGTATAATTACTAAAAATAGTTACTATAATTCCAGCAAAACTATTTAATGTAACAAACAAATGTGACCCAACCACACACCATGATGTACATATAGATTGTAGTGAGCAACGATCGTTATTGTTACTATAATTGTTAGTTGATTATTTGTTGATTGTTGTGTTGTTATTATAATTGTTTGTTGTTGTTGTTGTTGTTGTTGTTGTTGTTGTTGTTGTTGTTGTTGTTGTCATCACCGAGTTGTTGTTCTTTTTTGATTGCAGTTGTTGTTAGATAAAAGATATAAATATTGCTAATAATAACAGTAAGGTAAGAAATTATAAAACTGTAAATAGTAAAAAAAATAAAATATAAAACCATCAGTCCTTTGATCTTGTATTGCTTCTATTGCAAATTGAATAAGAATTATCCACCATATAAGTGCAAAAATACCAACTACAATAGAATATATTAACAAGCGTTGTAGTTGTCGTTGTACCGTTGGTTGTGCCGTTGCCGTTGTTTGTGTCGTTGTCACTGTCGTTGCCCTTGGCGTTGCCCTTGGCGTTGTCGTTGTCGTTGCCGTAATCGCCATCGTTTCGTTTCCTTCTTTTTTCTTCTTCTTGTTTTTTTAATGTACTCAGCTTTGTGCATTTCTTTGATCCTTTCTTGTCGGTTAGTAAGTATCCCTTTGTTCTTGCTTTTTTTTTTTTTGAAGCAATTGCATTTGAATTTTCAATCATTAATGACACAACAACGTGCGACAAAAACCGTATCCAGGGCCTTCCGGCACTGTAAATATCATGGGGGCTGGTCGCAAATTAATAATCATGTTTATTTTTGCAAAAGTGGGTACTCTACCCCATACCTGCTTTTTTACAAAGCGGGTATCAAAAGGGGATACCCCTACCCTTCGTAGCACGCGCGGATACCGTAGCAACATTCGTGAATCGAATTTTCATTTGTTCTGATCTGCTTTCCTTCCTAGTATCCACGATTAAACATGTTCATAAAAAATAACAACACAACAACATTAATTACAAGAGCCCACATACAACAGTGAATTCAACAGGAAGGACAGTAGAGCGAGACTGTGCTACTGCCTACTACTTGTACTTTACGATATCAAACATTAGCTTTCCTATCCACGATTAACTGCAAAAGCAACTTTGATGATTGTGTTTATAAAAATAAGAACAACATAACAACGTTATTATCAAGAGCTCATACAACAATAATCCAAAGCTACGAATTGCTTCATCGCGTTTCCTACTCCCCCGTCTGAAGATACGACACGAAATGCAACGATGACCAATACTAAAAGATGCTGTAAGGATTGCCAGACTGTGCTGGGACGATCTATATCTGTGTGTTCACTCTGGGATAAGAACGACTTTGCTTGTGATGAATGCAAAGGTCAACTGTGCTCGACCTGCTACGGAAAGCGTCCACTCATTATTGGAAAATCGGATGATGAAGATGGGGTAATAATGACGATCCACAGGCAGGAACGATGAAGCAGTATTGCAAATCTTGTTTTGAAAAGCTTCCACCATCGATTTCTCAAAAACCTATGATACCATCCGGGCGGCAGCAGCAGCGATATTGTTTGGGTATTTTCTCATGGAGCGTCTGGCTGCCGACAATTGTTTGCTCCTCAAGCGAAGGAATTGAAAAAACGATATGGACATTCCTCCATCTCGTGGGATCTTCCCGGTCACGGATCCATGGTGGATACACCGCTAACACTCGAATCTAGCAAAGAAACGTTGACATCGGTCCTCAAAGAAAATGAAAGTTGGACCCAAGGTAAGAAACTTATTTACGTAGGAGCATCACTGGGAGCCTATATTGGATATTATTTGCTCGAACACATGCAAGATAAATTTGTTGGAGCCGTTTTGATGGATGCTGGGCAAAATGTTGGTCCTGGAGCTAGTTTCAAAGCCAAAATGGGACTGGTGGTATTGAAGATGATCGGGTGCAACTTCAGCAACAGTACCATGATGCAACTAATGTTGGGAGAAATGAAGAAATCCAAAGCCGATTATCACCTAATCGATGCTGTCTTTGGTGCTGGAATGTTCTTCGAGCACACAAAATCACATGTCGAATGTCTCAAAACAGTCGCTCCGGCCGACCACATCCCTACGTTTCAATTTCCTATCTTATTTATAAATGGGAGTGAAGATTATCGTGACTCCGAGGATAAATGGTTAGCCTTGTGCACAAAGAAGGATGACTCGGAACTGAAAGTCTACGAAAGAGGGGACCACTTTTTCATGCACGATAGTAGATTTATTGATGATCTTTTTACACGAATGGATGGTTACTCAAAGACATTATGGTAAAAGGAAGAACATCTAACAGCTCATGGTGATTCTATCACAATGAAGAGAAGAAGAGAAAGGAATATACGTGTACTAGCCAATATATGATATCAGAAGGTTTTGTGACAAAAATAGGAGTTACTACAACATAACATCGTAGTGTTACACATAAAATAAAAGAGTTGTGCGTTATCATGATATTATTTTAGATATAATTATTACTTTTCCACTCATCTGTTTCTCTAGCTAACACACTGGCCATACGCTACTCCTACATTCAATTGTGCTACTAGAAGCTACTAAGAGCAACTAGAAGCAGCTAGTAGCAACTAGTAGCAACTCGCTTCACAATATCACTTAATATCCTGAAAGGCCTCAATCGATAACACCATCCTCATCAAATAATGAACCGACGAATGTCTTGAATTGTTGTGGACAATCAACGACTTTGTATCGTGCTCTACTTGTCTTTCCACCTGTCCACCCCCAATCAGAGAATATAGAACATCCTTTCTGATACGCTTCAGGTAAAAACCCACAAAGTTCAGCGCCAGCATCGGCAGTATTTGAATGGGTTTTGTACCATTCCCCAAGGATAGTTGATTGATCTTTTGTCAACCCTGTATTTGGTTCATCTCCACAGATATTGGCAAGACTATATTGTAATACATCAAAGCCTGGAACGTTAATATCAGCATGTTTTGAACTTCCACAGCTACCACACGTATTCTAAGACAGTTAGGGTTAGAAAATGAGGTGTACATTTAGAACAGTAATAGGAAAGAACAAACGGAGTTGATCTCTTTGAAAAGAAACGAAATGAAAAGGAACATACCTTCTTCATTGCCATAACACTCCAATCAGGATGGAGGCTATCCGGGTTTTGAATAAGAATGCAGTTGCCACAGCCACCCTCAGATGTCGATCCGCAACAACCATCATCGGAGCCCTGGTCAATATTCATGATAGCAGCTGTCACCCACAATTTTTCTCCGTACAATGAAGGTCCACCAAAGTCATTTGGATCCTGGGGACTGTAGCCAGACGGCGATCTATACTCGTCGTAGTTCCACGGCGAAAGCGTGGTAGCATCACATGATTGGCTTGAGAATAAGATTGATGATTAGAGGAGCAATATATGAAAATGTGAGAGAAATAAATGGAAATAGAGGTCGGCCAACGTGAAAGAAAAGAAATAACGTACCCGGAACAATCCCAATAATGTGTAAGAACCAAATCACTACCGTCCCATTCAATATCATTTTGTGAAGAGGAAGGAGCTGTATCGCCTGGAGTGGGAGGAGAAGGAGGGTTTTCAATCGGTGAAGGGATAGGACTACTATCGCTGTAACAATCGCATGCTCCGCAAATAGTAGGATATTCATCACCAACCATCTTGCAAGCATCGCTTTCCGTAAGACCAACTTTCGATACAACCCAATCAATCCGAGAACCACACGATAACCATCTGCCAGAGAATCTAAGACTTGTTGTGTACATGATGAATCACAACCGCATCTACTAGGTGAAGAAGATTGACGAGTAGGTGGAATTGTTGGGGAAGTTGTAGTAATAGTAGTGACCGGTGCATTTGAAGGTGGAGGAGTGGAGGAAATCATCGGTCCAGCAGTAACTGGAGTTTCATTGTTGGACGAAGGAAGACATTGCCAATAATATTGACCTATTTCTGTACACGTAGACCCGCTGGGCCCGTCACAGCATCCATTTTTATTATTCGTACAAGCTGACCCTATATAATACACAAAAGATGAACATGTTTAGAGGGGGAGATATGAAAACCAACACTTCAGCACAGGAAACAAGCTTTTGTTATTGTGATCACTTACAACGTGCGAGACAATCAGTGCGTTCTCCTTCTTCCAAATAAGTAAAGGCATCACCGCCGCATTGTTCGCATTCGCTTTTGGATGATCCACACCAACTCACGTCACATTGTTTGTAATCCATAGAGCAGCAACCAGCTTGCACGCGGTTCAATGCCGAGAAACAAACGGCGAGTAAAATGCTTGTTTTCGAATGATAAGAAAGCATCATGATTTTACAATCTTATGGTAAGTTATCTCGTTCTGATCTGATCTGTTTGGACAGAAGAGGATTATAGATTGCTGGATTCTGATTTTATGAATAGAGTAGGTATTCGAATGATGAATATAAAGTGAATATATATTCAAGAACGGACGGAGACTCATACGAGGAGTTGCTCAGAAAAATCGAATGGTACTTCGTATTTATTGGATCCTGGATGGGGACGAGAGAGGATCTTGTTATTTCTTCGTTATTATCCTCAATGTTAATCTTGGTTCGGTCATTGATACATCACGCACGTTTCAATGCTAAGTCGGTTCAGTATTCGATGATGAATATAAAGTAATATATTCAAGAACAGACGGAGACTCGATTCATTCGATCCGGACAACTTTGTCCGCGGAGTATCACAAATGAAAATCAGTCCACCAAATCGCTTCTCTTCTTCGCGATTTGGTTTCCCTTGATAAGCGCGAACTTTTAGGGTGGATGGTGGGTTGGGTGGGTATTCGAATGATGAATATAAAGTAATATATTCAAGAACGGACGGAGACTCCATTCGATCATTATCAATTTGTTACCTTTTCTAAAAATATTGTACGATCAAAACTTCACCCTTGACAAGCATGTAGCGTAAACGTTAGGTCTCTTGACTGAACGTGAGGTGTCTCATCCGCAACTTGTAAAAATATCAGAGCATAGTTGAAACCATCTCTCGAGAACCGGAGTTGAAAAGCAAACGACAGGAATCACGAGTCATTACATGCATTGAGCAAACGATAAGAATCACGACTCATTATGCATACGTCGATGCATACGTTGAAGTGCAATATTATATAACCTGCTGCACAGTATGACTGAATGATTCGATACCACTAAATGACCGACCCAAGATCAACAAACTCAACAATATAATTACGAATTATATACCCAAGATCAACATGCTAAAGCAATTATTGTCAGATAAAGAAATGAGATACTCCGACATAGACCCAATACGTTATCATTCAAATACTCCCGACGACCCTCATTCAATCTATCTACTGTACTGTACTAACAATATATTCTCATTTTTTGTTCTTCTATTTTTAGCTTAACGAAAGTGTTTTTTGATGACTTCTTGTGAAACTCCGCGGAAAAAAAACGTCTTCATTTTGTTGGTGATAAGTTAGTGCTATCAAGTGAAATAAATAATTGTACAAATACGACAACAATCAAGATTGACAATGGGACCTGCCGTACCGTATGGGATAACAAAATGATGGAATACATTTACCAGACAAATTAAGAAATGGATAGAGATAAATGACAACCAGAACATCAGAAAATGAAGAGAATATTGACCTATTTCTGTACACGTAGACCCGCTGGGCCCGTCACAGCATCCATTTTTATCATTCGTACAAGTTGACCCTATATAATGCACAGAAGATAAACATGTTTAGAGGGCTGAGAGCCTCTAGAGGAAATACCCGTCGAAAAATTAACTTTCTGTTTTATCGGGTTGTATCGAGGTAAATATCTTAGATATTAGCTGTGACTGATTCTATCTTTTTATAGTAATTTATTCTAAACGTGGACCAAAATAATTGAAAATATGTAATTTATGGACAAAATTATTGAAAATATGAGCTATTTGATTACAAACGCTGTAAGATCCGTCATACTCGTGGGAAAATCGATGTACTTTTTCCATGTACTGCGACCATTTTTGATTGACATGGTTGTCAAATGAGGAGTGGTATGTGATTATCTTGTCATGCTCTTGCTTCCGCTTTTACCTTTACTCTTGTCACTCTTGCTTCCGCTTTTACCTTTACTCTTGTCACTCTTGCTTCCGCTTTTACCTTTACTCTTGTCACTCTTGCTTCCGCTTTTACCTTTACTCTTGTCACTCTTGCTTCCGCTTTTACCTTTACTCTTGTCACTCTTGCTTACGCTTTTACCTTTACTTTTGTCACTCTTGCTTACGCTTTTACCTTTACTCTTGTCACTCTTGCTTCCACTTTTACCTTTACTCTTGTCACTCTTGCTTCCACTTTTACCTTTACTTTTGTCACTCTTGCTTACGCTTTTACCTTTACTCTTGTCACTCTTGCTTCCACTTTTACCTTTACTCTTGTCACTCTTGCTTCCACTTTTACCTTTACTTTTGTCACTCTTGCTTACGCTTTTACCTTTACTCTTGTCACTCTTGCTTCCACTTTTACCTTCACCCTTGCCACTGCTTGATCCTGATCCTGAAAGTCCTCTGTGTAGTCCTCCTCGAGTATTCAATATGTACAAAGGTTTAGATTTGTCTTCGAGATCCAATGCTCCTCCGCGAAGATCTTTTGCATCAGCGGCAGCTGCAACCATCATTGCGATGATCATAAGGCAGGAGAAGATAGTTTTGGATGACATCATTTTCTTGGGATTGATTCTTAATTTTAATCTGTACGTATTGCTTTGTTTGTGTCGTGGAAAGTATTAATCTGTGAAAGAAAATGTTCTTGCATGGTGAGCAAATTGAATGTGATAAAAAGGATAGCGTAATATGACAACAAAAGCAATACCGATTACAACAACAACACACTTACCTTCTAATCACAATTAATTTTTTTGGATTCCGTTTTTTGTTGATTCGAATGAGAATAATGTGAACAACAAGAAGTGATCTACATGTACAAAAGATGAAACATGCAGATTTCGCGTGAAAGCGCAGCTTTCGCGAAAGTTACTGTCAAATTCTGGCGCGTACTTAAAGCACCAAGATTCGCTATTTTCGCCAGACCTGTTGACACCTGTGACATTCTTTCCAAACCGCGGGTTCATTTTTAAATTCAACATACCTCACATCAATTTTACAAGCGATACAAACTATAGATACAGTAGATCTTAATAATTGATAACACCATGTTAACACAACTGATATATTACACTAGGACTTTAGCCTAGCTTAACAGTTATCAATTGTACAGAAGGAAAACACCGTTTCTTTTTGGAGAAGAAATTAAGAGAAATTTAGAATTAAGCGTCGCTAGTTTTGAATCGCTCAATGACGAATTATTGTGTCTCTTCCAATCAATACCATTATAAAATAGATTCGTTCCCTTAGCGATTACGAGATCGAAATCATCATAATGAACCTCACCCGTCTAGTCTGATTTCTTGTGCTCGTCGCCGCTTCTAGTTGCCATTCTGCCTTTGCAAAAGATGGACAAGCACGTCGTAGAAAAGGTGCCAAGGCTACGAAATCTTCCAAATCTACCACAGCATCTCCCACAATGTTACCCACGACGTGCGCAGATGCAGCATTTTTCGAGGATGTAACAGGCCGCACTTGTTCTTTTGAAGATGGTGGTCGTCTTTGCGAAGACAACAATCCAAACATGGAAGGAGTTGTCCCATCTGAAGCCTGCTGGACCCCCATCCCTATTTACAGTCTAATCATGTACCACTTTCAGGAAATGAAGAAGTAATGAATGCTTTGATGAGTGTCCATGGTTTCTGAACAGTCAAAGAAAGCTCCGAACGCCGATGTACAAATATAATGAAGAACCACTGCTTCACATCATTTCGTTGCCAACAAAGTGGCAAGATAGTTCCTACGACTTTCTTTAGTCCAAATTTCAGACTTAAAAGGATAACAAAGACCTGGAAAATGATAAGAGGTGGAAGAGAGTGGAAAAGAATGTAAATGTGCTATAAATTCTTTCTGCCGATGGCTGTTTATGAAGAATGGATGGGGGGGGGGGGGGGTCTTATCCTGCGATCGTGTCTAGATAGATACCATTTATGCCAATCATTGAAATGTGTAAACACATATATGTCCTTGCCATTCCAAGAGTCTTGTACGATTTCGATCGGTCAAGATCAAGGGCAAAGAAAATGATGATATATATCTAAAGAGAACATCTTATAATTCTTTAAGAACGTACGTACTGCAACCCAAACGAAGCAGCACACAATGCTAGGATTGTGTTAATTACACTTACAGCTACAAGTACTGTACAGTAGTATCAATAATAATATTAAAAACTTTTTTATTTTGGATCTTCTTTTGTCGTTCGTTTTATATTTATTACATCACTGAATCTGTTATTCCTGGTCTCCTTCGGTATGGGTAGTTGGGTACATCGGTTGAACTACTATTACCTTTCATCTGCATCTGCATCTAACCGGTACGATGCAACGACGACTGCTACTGTTGTTATTATTGCGATTTATCATCCGCCTTTGTTTTTGTTGTTGTGGCAGCAGCAACAGGTGAACCGCTACCACCCATTGCATCTAATACGACACGCACTTCACCAAGCATTCGTAAAACTTGTATCCGTAATTCATCGATACCAATCTCATCATGGATACTTAATTTGATATACGGGTATTGTTCACCAGTTTCTATCATCATTGCATCTAATTCATCTAATACAGAATCATTTTCAATACCTAAATCAATTTTAGAAACAACATCAATCCATGGCCGTCTTGGAAATCTTGTACGTATCTCTTTACGTAATGCTAATTGATCTTCAACACTTGAACATTTATCACCAGCCTGTCCAGATAAATCCATTACGTACATAACAGCTGTTGGTAAATGTTTCATTGCTGCTAATGTTAATTCTTCCATTTCATTACGTTTATATTCTTCTTCTGGCGGGCGGACTAATACACCAGGACTATCCATAATTTGACATAATTGTGAAAATGCATATCGATTATCTTGTTGTCCGTTGCCACTAGCATCCTTGTTCTTCAATGTCATTAGACCATCTCTTCTCTTTCTAGCTTTACTCGATCGTGGATCTTCGTTCTCTGGTGGAACAATGGCACGAGCAATTTCATACAATGATGATGGTGCTACTTCTTCCTCTTCTGACGATGACGGATTATCACTCTTATTAGTAGTAGAATTTTGGGCTGCTTGCCAAAAAACTTCTACATGTCCCAATGTCATTCCACGTGTTGTAAATGGATAATTATTCACTTCTGGTGTTGCTGATGAAATACATCGTACAATACTAGACTTTCCAACATTTGGTGCACCCACCAACACAACAGCAGGCGAATCCAATTGTACAGCTGGTGCACTACGTAAACTTCTTTGTAAATCCACCATACCACTAACAGGTTCAAATGCAAATTCTTTATACAAACTAAGTAAATGTGCTACACCTTCTTCTTTTGCTAAGTTGGCTTCTTTTGCAGTTTCTGCATACTTTGCTTTATATACCCATTCCTTACCTGTCTCTAAAATCATTTTACGTGCCTCATTTATATCATCTAATAATACTGTTAATGTTAACCCATCCTTTTTAATTCTTGCCCGTACTGTCAGGTCCGCAACTGTCTTTTCAAACGGATGTAATCTTTTCAATTCACGACGGTATCCATTTACAATATCACGTAACGGTACACATAATTGTTGTGTTAATGTGTTCAGAGTTTCTGTTCCATGCTTTCGTGCACGATTACGTACATTCTTAACGTTGTCATCCACTTTTGTCCACGATGCAACCTTTTCAGCTTTATTTGATAATTCAATTGGCGATTTAACTACCGGTAATCGTCGTAATCCGCCTGTATCTGCATTAATATTATTATTATCGAAATTTTTGTTTTTGTTCTTGTTCTTCGGTTTCGATTCAGTTGTTGTGACTTCGGCTTCTTCCTTTGTTTTTGTTGTTTGATCCGTGGAGGAGGTGGTGGTGGTGGTATCACTTGACGATGAAGATATCACTGTCGATGACAATGCTGATGACGGCGTAGATGTTAAGAAGCGAGACGTCGTTGTTCCAGTCAACAGATGTCGTGGTTGCTGTTGATAAGAATAACTGTATTGTTTTCGTTGCTGTTGCTGTCGTTGTAATGATGACGACGACGATGATGATGATGATGATCGAAACGCTTGTACGATCATTCTTGTTTTCGAGGATTGTCGTTGTATCCCTCCTCCAACTCGTGGAACGAATTGTTGTATAAAGATGACGATATCATTATAAAGCGACGTACGTAATACGAATACGAATGCTTGTACACATTTCTTCTCTTTACTACTGTATTGTACTTGCAGCCAAAATTCCCCTATATCTGTGTAGGTGTATGATACGTTCTGTTCTCTTCCCTTTGACTCTTGTCTTTTGTGTTTGAATGTGGTTTCGATCTTGTTGTCTTTTCCGATTCTCAGGCAAAGAAATCGAGCGATGACGTGATGGAGGAAGATCAGGAGATCGATATTTTAAATTCGTTTCTTTCCTTGCTTTGCTTGACGACGATGATAATATGATTGATGTGTCGTCCGTCGTGAAGGTGAATTGAAGTTGAGTGGTGCTAAAAAGTCACTAAGAAAGTACCTTATATTTCCGTTTGATGAACAGACGATCGATTTCAAATCTATTTCAGTACTTGTACGGCGTTTATACAGTGCTGAAGGCGAAAAAAGGAAAATTCTTTACGCGAAGGGGAGCTTGTGTGTTAAATGTAAAAATTTCAGGTTTTAAAGAAAAATCATTGAATCGTATCGGATAATCGTATCGGATTAAGCGCAGAACTAAATTGTTGTTCAATAGAGTACTTTAGTAGAACATGGGAACAGGATACGATGATGAACACGAGTCAGTCCTCACACATGTCATACAGTAATATACAAGCCAGGAGTCGATTCTGGATTCGTTCCCCACTCATCTTGTATGTTGAACGACCCATACAGTTACTGTAGAAGTATTAGTACAAATAATAAGCTTAGCTTTAAAAAAATCGCCATACCGTGTGTGTATTGTATTCACATCATACCGCATGCACATCGTGTTCCTTTCTGTCGTGTTGTTAATCAAAAAGATAAATCTATATATGCCACGTTCATTCGGTCGAGATTCTAAATTAAATACAAAGATTTTTAAACTATATAAAAGGACCAATATTAGTATGTCACCAGTAGTAGTAGTATCGACAGCAGCAGCAGCACAAGCAGCACTAGGAGAAGCGACACCGCTAGAAGCGAAAGAAAGGTGTCTTACTAATGGTACTAAAAGTGCGACCTCAAGTCAAGCATCACCGCCAAAGCAGCAACAACAAGTAAACACATTATCATCATCCTCGGCATTCACGGGGTTATTACCTGAGTTGACAAATATAAATTATTTGAAGGAAATCGATACGGAACAACACCAACAACAACCATTAACATTAACAGCAAGTAGTGGTTTACTAATAGGAAATGATACCGACTCGCCACGCTCCCATGACTCTGCCGAGCATCGTGATGAAACAAAAGTTGACTGGAAGTCATCTGTTTGTTACAATGTGTATGTAAACATGATCAATGTATGCATAAATTAACATGTGCTCATTTAGAGGCACGACAATTCTGGTTCTTTACTATTCCTCAAGCATTAGTAACAATGTTGGGTGGTTTATTAGCATTTTTATGTGCAGCAGATAAGTTTACCTGTGGAACGGATAGATCCGTAGAAATGGCTGTTGGGTCGTTTGCAGTTGTATCAGTTTTTATGCAAACCGTAGAAGGTGTATGTAAATATGGAATCCGAGCATCGATGCATTTTGTTGCAGCAATTGATTTACGAGATCTTTCTTCTGATTTAAAATTACTAATGGTCAAATTGAAAGCTGTCGGTGAAAACGATATTGCTAATAGAAAAAATGATAATAGTAATAATATTAGTTATAACAGCCCTAGTATGATTAAAGATACGGAAGGAAATCAGGGTGGCAAAACCAATAAAACCAATACATCCGAAAGTCAATGTATTGAATTGCGATATCAACAAAGTTCTCAAGGATGTAAGTCATTTGTGGAGTTATCGATCAGTGAAGCATTTGAACTATTACATACAGAATTAATGGTAACATTAGATAAAAATTCGATGCAGCATTTTGAAGATAAAGTAGGTAGTGATTGGTATTTGAATTTGTACCTAGGTGCATGTGATCGATTATGTGCAGAAATAACATCCTATAGCTACTGGCCACTGTTTGTTCCCAATTCCAATCGAGTGGTATCAAATACAATGAAGTTAATTCAACGTGATTGGAAGGAAGGAGAAAATTTCTGGTTGAAAGAAATCTAATATACGGAATGAATACCGTGTATTTATAAAAGCAAAGATTATATGACCTCAGATCAGATGATCAGGCTTAGGACCCATTTGAAAAGTATATACTCTTATTAACTTATAATCGTACCATCACATAATGACGTAAGTCACTAGCTACGACTTGCCTTATCTTAACAGTTCGATAGTGATAGTAGTACTGTTTGGCAGTAGGTTAGCTACAGTCCCAACTATTATTATTTTATTTCGTTTCATCTTCCGTATCATTTGATGACTCGTCATCGTCTGTTTCACCATCTTCCTCAACATCTAAGGTTTCTTTGACTACCGTATCAGCGGATGATTCATCATCGTCTATCTCAACATCTACGATTTTTTCGGTAGCCTCATCGTTCATATCAGCTGATGATTCATCATCTTCTGTTTCGCTATCTTCGTCGACAACATCTCCGACTGCATGTTCTACTACGATTTCTTTGACTACCTCCTCATCCTCTACGATGACATCGTTCACTACAGAACTACTTTCGACATTTTCGTTGTTGGACAGCGGCAGAAGATCAAAGCTAATACCGGCACGCTCCTCTGATTCTTTCCACAATCGTTTTGCTGCATCCTTGTCCTTTGCAAAGTCGCCCAATTTTTGTGGCTTGCGGTCATCGTAGTACTGTGCGTCAGTTCTAACAACAAGGTCTTCCTCCTTATTGTTTTGGTAGCCACCAGAAGCCAACCACACAGATGTTGTAGCACCTTGTTTCACAGTTTTGAACAATCCTAGATCACCAGTTTTAGTCAATATCGTATCAAAACCATCCGTGATGACTGTAGGAAGATTATCCTGAGCATTCTTTTGAAAATCTTGAAGACGTTGGTAGTTACCAGATCCAAGTGATTGACGCCATAGGTCTGTACTGACCACACCAGGATGTAGGCACGCAACGTCCCAGTCATATCCTGCCTCATTGGCCCGTCGTTGTAACTCTTGCGAAAACAAGATATTGGCTAGTTTGGATTGACCGTATGACTTCCATGGACTGTAATTTGGTGATCCCGTCCAACAGTAATCAAAGTCAATACCACCATCACTCCGTGAAAATGTATGTGCACTAGATGATACGTTAATCACTTTAGCCTTTTTCGATAGCCTTGAAGACAAAAGTTTGGTTAAAATGAAATGTCCAAGATGATTCGATGCCATTTGACGTTCAATACCATCGATAGTCAATTCCAATTTAGGTATGTTCATCACACCTGCATTATTAATGATAACATCTATTTGATCTGGGAATAATGACGATGATGGATCATTTTCATCAGAAACTTCTAACCATTCTGCGACCGAATATTGAACACCTTGGACATTGTCCAGGTCCAATATTTTGTAAGAGACATTCACCGGCGTGCGATCTTCGTCGTCGTCATCATTATTGTATTTTGTTGTTTGATTTTCGGATAAGTATTCATTGATAGCCGCAACGGCTATCTCACCCTTTTCTTGCGTTCGCGACGTAATGATGAGATTTTCAGGTCTACCAATTGACAATCGTTTGGCTGTTTCCAATCCCAAACCAGTAGTACCACCGGTAATCAATATGGATTGTCCATTCAACGAATTCTCAGCCGGTGTATAAATCTCGGAAGTTTCTACCGTATTCAAAACGGCGACAGCAGCCGCAGCTCCTCCCACTGCCACTAAAGGCCCAGCAGCTACCACCGCAACAGCACTGCCAAACAAGAATTTCTTCTTCCTCTTCAAACACAGCAATTTCTTCTTCTTCTTTTGCAGTAGGCAGATCTTCTGCTTCCTTCTCTTCTTCTTTTGTAACAATTTACATTTTAGCTGTTTCTTTTGAAAGGCAATCGCACCACCCAAAACTTGCGGAGGTTTGGGGAACAGAAAGGAATCTGCGTTTTGAATGAACGTTGTTGAAGCGATGGCACAAAGCAACACGATCACTATTGAATTCTTCCTCATCATCCCAATAATAACGGTAGCGTAGGATTTTGGTCGTGGTAGTCCTAGTGTAGTTGGTAGTAGACGTAGTGGTAGCAGTAGACGTTTCGCAATAAAGTTGTATTGTAATATACAACGTTGGGTTATGTATGGAGTGAAGGTCAAGAAGTGTGTGTTTGTTACATTCTTTCACTGCAACCTGACTGAATTTCTTTACAAAGTACCATGGTCGCTGATGCTGAGTCAGTCAGTGTTTACAGTGTATTATGCATTTGTCGTTCGATTGTTAGGATGTGATTGTTTTATTGATTTTGTGAAGGACTGATTGAGTCTTCATCTTCGTCGCGGACTGATCTCCGCACTTTACAAGATTGACTAACCTGACTCGACTCTTTCGACTAGACAAACAACGAACCGATTATTGATTGATTTTCATTCGATAAGATTCTTTACGGTGTATTGATTCGATAAAAGATTCATTCTTCATTCCTCCTTCATAAGGAGGGCACAACATCGAAGACACAGCATTATTAAAAGCACTAACCTTTTACCAAAACTAGCGCGATGACGACACAACAATCGTGCAATGTACAGATTTATAAACACAGCCACGAGGACCAATTTCGATAGTATTAAATACTTCCTAAGACAATAAGACAGAAGACGTGTTACGTCTCATTCACTCTTACCCCTCTGTACTAAATTTTGTGATACTATGATGAACCAACGAAGAAGTCTAGAGAAAGACTACTCCGATTTTTCAACTGATGCATTGATTCGTGAAGCTTCCAAAAATGCAATCAAATCAATCGCAGTAGAAAATTGTACTGTCGTGTACAGAACGATACAAAGATTTTGACTTTTTTCAGAATTGAAATTAAATTATGCTTGATGACACTACACACTATTCATGCACTGTCCGCACAGTGTTACACGACAAACTGTATGATGAATTTATACTGTGTATTACAACGAATCTTTCTTCTCATAAAAAAAGAGCGATAAGATTATTAAAGTTTAAAAGAAACGAAAACAAAACAAAGCAAAAGGTAGGTAAGCCACACACAAATAGTGCATTTTACACCTGTACTATTTACAAATAAATATCTGAAGCAACGGAATTTTCAATCAGAAATCAGAACAAAAAAGACTTACTATTGACAATGATGTTAACTTTTCGTCCATTCTTTCCATTTGAAAAATAATAACTATGATCTTCATCAACAACAACAACAACAGAATTTGAATTGAAGATGACTGCCGTGAACATTAACAACGACAACAGCAACGATCAACAAGGACAAGCGCCTCAAGCGCCTCAAGCACCTCAGCAACCATACCATAATCGTTCTTCTTCTGCAGGATCCTTTATGGTTACTGCGTCACCTGTTGTTGTTACCGGTACCGACTATGGGGGAAATGCTATCAGCGTTTCTCAACCCATCATTGTATCGTCATCGGTTGGAATTATTGGTAATGCTGCAATTTTCGCCGAACAAGATAATATCAACAGCGGTGGTAGCGACCGCAACCTCAACAACACCAGCTCGGTCACAAACTCTAACACGACGGAATGTCGTGAGGGATTAATAGGACGAGAAGTTGGTGAAAAAACTGCAGCAACTAATTCAACATTGGTTACATTACCAGCTGTTGTTGACAATGAAGATAATATTATTTCTCACGAACATGGAGATCTTTCCTTTATTCAGGACAAAGCAGAACATCATAAAATTGTTGCAACGGAGGTTGTTGCACATCCACTTCAGGTTAGTACACAACCAGAACCGGTTCAACAAAATGCAATTATTCTATTTGATCCAAGAATTCCTGATTGTGAAGAAATGATTGAATCAGCAAAACGTCGTGGATTGTTTGTAACGGCTATTCTACCACGTCCTGAAAAGTTTGTTACGGAGGGTGATAATAAATTATACTATCCTAATGAGGAAGCAGTACTACATGTTGGTGTTCATCAAGTTTATGCCCCACCGATCGGTCAAAAATTTGATGTGATTGAATGTGCTGGACATTTACAAACAATTGAAATCCAACAAAATATTCGATTTTTGGGTGTTATTCCATTCCGTGAAAGTGCTGTCGATTATACTGACACATTATCAGCATTACTTGGTATTAATATCCATAACGATTTGGGATTAGCAACCGCACGTCGTGACAAGGGATTGATGAAGAATGCTGTTGCGAATGCTGGATTACGTACATCAAAATTCGCTCGTTTAACAGCCGCGAATGGATCTGATGTTAGACCGGCAATTGAAGAACTTGAATTGGAATTTCCTGTGGTTGTTAAGACACCCCGTGGTAGCAGTACTGCTGGAGTGTACATCTGTGACACTATTGAAGATGCAACTGAAAAGTCCATACTAATTTTAAAGACTGTTGGTATCCATGATGGACGGAAAACACATTATTCATTATTGGAAGAATTTTTACATGGTGACGAGTTTGCTATCAATGTAATTGCATCTCCGACCTGCCCACGTGGTATGTTTGTTACCGACGTGTGGAAATATGCTAAGATCCATGAAAATGGTACAATGATTAATACCATGCAAGGTATGTGTGATCCACATTCACCGAAATATTCCAACCTTGTCCGATACGCGGAAGGTATAACACGTGCTGTTGGTATTAAATACGGATTAGCTCATGTTGAAGTGAAAGCTATATATAATGAAGAAAAAAAGAAGTATATCGATCCTGTTATGATTGAAGTTGGTGCACGATTAGCTGGTGGTCGAAAGGCTATCATGGCACAAGCTAGCATTCGTGACTGGAGGTACGTACAAAAACATTGTATTTCGACTTTCGACGGAGTATTTTACTATATCTATTGTGTTTTCGCGTTATAAAGTGACCTGAAATTGCTCTCTTCTCTCACCAATTATTTCTTATAACACCAACTTCTTTCACCTATTATGTCACATTTTTTACCTGTAGACCATTCGATGCCATGCTTGACGCCCATTGCGGTTTCCCTCTACAAGTCCCACGCACTTTTACACCCTCGTGGCACGCAAAGCATGTGTACATTCCTTGCAACAAGGCAGGGATCTTAAAGTCAGTATCAGGAATGGATTTCGAACGACTACAGACATACCATTCTCATGTGCACTATGTGAGGTTGGAAAGCCAATTGAGAAATCAACTTCTATTATGAGTTTCCCCGCCTTCGTTTGGTTATGTGGTATTCGAGAGGACGTCGAACGGGATGCTATCTTAGCACGAAGTGAATTCCAAGTAGAAGTTCACGAAGAAGCCGACGAAAAAGAAGAGGAAAAAGTCGATCTTTATCAAGAAGAGAAAAAAGAAACCGAAGCAGTAAAAATGTAGTGAGCGAATCATAAAAGAAAAAGAGAATGATGAAATAATTATTGAGTACGAAATTCATAAACAAAAGAGAGAGAGAAAGTGGACAGATCCGTGTGTACTAATATAGTCCTATATGTAGGTCCTATTCATTATAAACAATAATATAACATAAATTTTACTGTAAGGCTATACTGCCAGCACTTTACTGATATAAGGTATATATATATATATATATATATATAATACTTCAACAACAACATAACTAATCAACCATAGTACTAAGTAACATGATCCCCATCTTTGGGCCCCCCTTTCTGATTACATTTAGGGGACAGTTCATGATCACGCGCTATCCATGACTGACAACAATCCTTGAAGTCAAATCACAAATCACACTTTAGCTAAGATTCGGTGTTCTCGAATATTCAAAAAATGACAATAAAAAATCACATAAAAATGTGTAACACAACGTCACACTGTTACCTGAGGTGTCACTACTGTTACCTACTGCACAGTAGCAGTTTCATTGTGGCAAGCATTTAATTTTTGTCTATAGTACTGTATCCTACTGTACCTTAGCTATTCATTAATCTATAATATATTTTATCTATCATGCGTATTCAATCGATCATTACAATTGCTGTATGCCTCGTGGCTTCAGCCAGCTGCAGTCCGATTTCCTCTGGTTTAAAGAAGTACCGTCAACCTTTCAAGATCGGTTTTGATAATGCTTTTAAAATTGATCCCTCGTCATCATTATCCGTCAAAAAAGACTTCTCCGATCTTCGTGGTGGAGGCAAGGCTGTAGCGCCGAAAGCGGTCCCAGCCTTTTTGAAATGGGCCTATAGTGCTGTGGGACTTGCTACAACAGCGGTAAGTAGTAGCAACATACTGCTAGGTCCTAATCTTGAATCCTACCGTTAGCTATTTTTATAGAAGATATTTCACATTGATAGATTCTCACCTTGTTTGTCAATTCCTTCCCTTTCATTGTTACTATAGGCTTGGACAACAATTGTCATTACCACAATTCGTTCCAACCAACCGCTTGGTGCCATCATGCCGTGTATGCAGCACGGACTCGTCAATCGCATTTCTGTCCTATCGGCAGTACCACTCATACTTTCGTCGTATGGGCTCCTCCGCTCCGCCGCTGATAGTGATACTTGGGACAAATTAAGCTCTGAATCTTGTCGTAGACAAAATCTTGTATTGGTTGCGACTGGTGTTGCTTCTGCATTGTGGGTAAACTTTGCACCAACCATTACCAAAATTCCTGGTTCGGAACTTTCTCATCAAGTATATACTGGTCTAATGAAACAAGCTTTACTTGGTGCATTTACATCTGGTGCGGCATTAAGTGCTTACGTTTGGAAGAATTCTCTCCCAGAAGATACTCCATTGTTGTCATTGCCAGGTCGTGTGGTAGATGGCGTTGCTAAGTCCATCGTGAGCATTGCTCCCGTTGACCCCGACTACCCTATCAACGTCAAATATTCATTATTAACAACGGGATTTTTGATCCTAACGGCAATACAAGTACTTGGACCGCATCCACTAGCGGTGATTCCATCATGGACGGGACGTCGACTTTCTCGTGCATTCCCTGTCTGGACATTACTCGCCGCAGTCACATCGTTTGATCTTAAGGAATCTGCAGAAAAGGGTAAGGTACTACTCCACGACAATCAAATTCTATCCAGGGGTATCAGAGGGTATGGTGTCGTCTACCTCGCATCCAAGGTTGGGGCGGTGCTCTTTGATCCATCTTTTCCCGTTCATTACCCTGCTGTTCAAGCAGTACCAGGGTGGGCAGCGGTAAGTTAGCACAAGGTTGTTTGTATAATCGTAGTTGTTTATACTGTTCATACATCATATCCAACATCCATAATAAAAGATATTGCATGTTGGTTTGATTCTTACTAAATTATCTTGTTTGTTCAATCGTACTTTCGCTCATTCGTTCGTGCGTCATACATAGGCTGCCATTATCTTTACGACGCTTACATTGCGCTCCGATGTAGTGGGGGACACACTAAGCAACTTTGTAAAGGAAGACATTGAATTTGTCAAAAAATGCTTCGGTGTTACGGAGAAGGACCAGAAGAAAAATTAATCAAGAAGAAACATTAGTGGGGGACACACTATGCAACTATGTAAAGGAAGACATTGAATTTGTCAAAAACTGTTTCGGTGTTACGAAGAAGGACCAGAAGAAAAATTGATCAAGAAGAAATTTAGTGGGGGACACACTATGCAACTATGTAAAGGAAGACACTGAATTTGTCAAAAAATGCTTCAGTGTTACGAAGAAGGACTAGAAGAAAAATTAATCAAGAAGAAAACAATTAATTAAAAAAAATTATTGAATCAAATTTAATGCCTACTACTACTATATACCACTCACGCAATTCTGCTAGTATGCTTATTTTTTAAACCTTAGAGCGACCATAATTAATTTTATCTCTAATTCTATTATTCGGCATGGCGAGATTTCTTGTGTGATTGGGTTACGAAGCGTCGTATTGCAGCGATTTAATTTCTTTCGTTTTGTTTAGCAACAATGGTAGCACTCGTTTGTATCTAGACGATTCATGAAGCAACCGTTTATCGATAAGGCAATATCCATAAAAGAACGTAAAACAATAGGATGTATTTATTTCTTGTCGCATATTTATTATATTAGCAGTTTTATTTATTATTATTTAGCAAATAGATGCTCTGGTGCATAATGATTGACGACTATTCTCGACGGAGGTCAGTGAAGCTCTTCTTCCTACAGAACGAATTGACGTATTTTTCAACAAATCGGATTTTCTTCTAGTACGGTGTAATTTAGATAGGAATACCGATGCAATTTTTAACTTCGCCCATTTGTTTTTCGCTTCTAATCTTCTTTGACGATCTTCCTCACGTAGTATAGATCTGAGTGGGATCATACATACTGCAGCAATCGCACATGCTACACAAGCAATAATAAGAGCCCCACTATCACCAAGAGTTGGATGGAAGTATATAACACCAACAACCAATACGTTCAATGGGATGGTAAATAATGGCATTATCGTTGATCGATGCGAATCTGGTATTAGAGTACTCCTTAATATACCAATTGATGGAAAGTACATTCCCACACATGCTTCAAAGATAAAGAATGCAACAATGATTGTAAATAAATTTTGTGTTTGTATTGCATATACCGCAACTGAAAATGCAATTGTTGAGATAAGCAATATCCCCGTCATGGTACATTTCACATCCACAGAACGTGCTTTTGATAATTTTCCACATATGATCGACCCAATAAATGCACATGCCATAAAACATGAAAATACTGTCCCGAATGGTGTAATCGCAGTTGGACCAAAATATCGTTTTACGCTATTACTTATAGCCGGTGGCCATACAACCACAAAGATATACATAGATCCCTCAAACAAACTTTGAACTACTCCAACCAAAAGTATTTTAGGATCTGAAAATATCATTTGTAATCCTGTACAACGAGATTGTTCGGTGAAGGGTTGTTCGTCGCCATCATCTTCATCATCTTCATCATCGTCATTGGTAGTTACAGCCGTATCGTCGTCGTCGTCGTCATTACTGTTGCTACTAATGGATGACTTCTTGTCTTCGTTGTCATTGGCACTATTGTCTTTTTCTTCTTCTTCACTACTCCTTCCACCTCCATTACTTTTATCTTCAGCCCAATAAAGTGTAACGAATACCAATGCGGTAACAATAAACCAAGGTGATAATGAAAAAGGACCAGTTGGATTCCCAGCATGATTTGCGGCTACACTAGCTGTTTGACCTGCAATGATCGCAATAATAGGATCCCCACCGTAAGCCAATGCAAATGTTTCGGATAACCAGCATACTTTTTTGTTATCATTTTCATCCTCATCATCCTCCTCATCATCCTCGTCATCGTCGTCCATCTTCCTTTTGGACGATGATGACTTTTCTTTCTCTTTTTTATTAAGTATACCTTGAATTGTAAGAAATTCACCAATTAACCAGGATTCAGGTGCACTACATAACCATGATGATGCTACACTACCAATTGCTCGTCCTGCATATAAATAGAATGGTGTATTTGAAAATACTGATATTGAACCAATCCCATACATAATACCGGCACAAATTGTGGCTGTTTTATGTCCATATTTTTCAGTAAATTTTCCAGTGAATGAACTTAATAGAACAATTGCTAAGTATCCAATCAATGAGATCCGACCAACAAATAGTTTTGCTGTTGC
Organism: Fragilariopsis cylindrus CCMP1102; assembly: GCA_900095095.1. Classification (NCBI taxonomy): domain Eukaryota; phylum Bacillariophyta; class Bacillariophyceae; order Bacillariales; family Bacillariaceae; genus Fragilariopsis; species Fragilariopsis cylindrus. The sequence goes on from FMBT01000547.1 coordinate 23,719, forward strand.
TTCGGGTGTTATACCACTTGTACTTCCACCACTTACTAGAAATATCTTTGATGAATATACCTGGAAAAAGTATGGCCCGGCCATCCAAAAAGACATTCTAAATAAAAAGAATACAGGCAGAAATCGTCGTTGAAGTGATTGAATTTCTCTTGGTTTTGTTTGCTTTTGATTGACCTTCTTGTTCTTGTTCTTGTTCGTCTTCGCACTATCAATACTTGTGCTGTATGATTTTAATACGGCCAAACCTTGAGAGTAATACCGGTCGCAACTAATGTTCCGGCCAAATACTTAAAAAGAGTTTCTGGATCTTTTAATATCATATCCATTGTATCCACGTCAATAATGAATGTCGATATCATCGATGTCATCATTGTAAGAAGGGAAGAAATAGTACTGCTGCTGCTGCTACTACCGTCGTTTGACGACCCGTTCCTGATAATGGGTCTGTAACTATTGAAAAAGAACCATTTGTAACAGATAGGGTTAATATAGGAAGAGTACGTCCGTACTATACGAGACAAACAAAACAATATAAATAATACAACAGGTGACTAATATCCAACAACTGTAACAGTGGTTGAGATGACTAACATCGTGTATCATATTAAGTTGACAATAACAAAAAATAAATAGAATTTAAATAAGAACAGCACCCAGTCGTATGCCGTGGACCGGGACTGATTCGCTGTTTAGTCACGAGTAACTACTCGCGACAAAGCAAAATACAACTTACTAATACAGTAGCACACAATTACATTCTATTGCAATACCAAAGTCCTATCTATCTAGCCTATGTGTAGTCTAGAAGTAGGCATGGCATGATTTTAGAAACCTTGAAATGATGATGATTCGTTCTTTTGTAATTGAGTAACTAGGTCGATTCAGTCTTCAATTCAATTCAGCAGTCCATTCCCTTCCTTTTGTATAGTTTAGATCACAAATAAAACGTGGAATGGACTACAATGCTTCTTCTTGCTTGCTTTTGGTATACAAAGACAACAAATTAATGTCAGATGAAAAGGTGATGATGACCAACAATGTATAATCATGATACTTGTACGAGAGTTCCTTCACAAAAAAAATATAGAGGCAGATTAATAGATACCATATAATAATATTATAGGACTACTACAGTACTTAAATACTCATGTTAAGTCGCCCACATAACAAAACCTTAAGAAATGTTTTTAGGGCTTATTGTTCTCAATCTTTAATTTTCTACCAGCATCATGGATTAAATCTTTCCTTGTATCTTTAAAATTTGCCAGAGAGGTCTTCATGGTACTAATCTAATACTCTTTAGATCTTAACTTCAAATGGAACCCATCATCATGCAATGCGTTCTCTGTGTGTTGTTATTATATTCATGTCCCCAACTATTTCCTTTCATAGTATTGGTCGCACTTGGTAGCTTCACATCCAGCAGTGTGGGGTGATTGCTTGCCAAAATCAAAGTGGTTCCTGATTGTTTTTATGGACAAAATGAACAGAAAAAAGCAAAGACACATTATCATTATGCTAACATTGTTTTTTCTGTCAATGATACATTTTGGCTGGAGGAATTGTTGGCAGTCCTGTGCAGGTATGTTATGTTGGTAGTATTGATTGACATTTGTACTGAAAAGTGGTACCAATTTGGTTTATATAGAACTATTGTTTTACAATGGTTGTTTGATTGAAATGATGATTTGTGTATGAACATACCCAAAAGAACCTAGGGTGGTATGATTTGCTAGACACAGCTCAACAAACTAACAGAACAATAATTATTGTATATAGCTAAGTAAATCTTGAAGTGTGGGGACGCATAGACTCAACCAATTATGGTTGGGCAAATTCCACTCAATTTTGGACTGGAGGATCGGCTCAAAGTGGAGATTTTGGTTGGATAACATTTGCTGGAGGCTAATGCCTCTGTTTTATCTGAAATCATATAAATTGACAATGTTTAGTTTCCAGAAGAATAAAAAGTTTGTTATGAATGTTGCTCCAACAGTTCCCGCATATAACACACGTTTCAATTTATTTGGTACCAAGTTGAAGCTTGAACTATTATGTGGAGAGGAACTTGAATGTCTAGTCGAAAACTAGAAAAAGAATACTATACAGACAAAGCTTACTTAAAAATTGGAAGCCTAGCAGTAGAAAACCCCGCTCCTCATGGCAAAACATGCAAATATAATAACAAAGAAATAGAATTAGGCTATACAATTTATGAAGCCATTTTTTAGTCTGATACAATTAACTTGTTTGTTCATATTTTTAGTTCTTATCTTTTTGGGATACTATTTAATACACCCTTTGATATTTCATCAATAACTTCTTTCCGTATATCTTGTTCTGATTTTGTTCTTGTGACTATGTTGGTTGCAGCAATCGATGTTTTCATTTGTGTTAATATTACACCCATTTCATTATATCTTTGTCCCATTTCATTATATTGATCTTCAAATTGGGATATTAATTCTTGTAATGATAATGAGGATGCATGTGGTGGTGTAGTGGGAATACTACCAGTACTATTGTTAGCATCGTTATTATTGGCATTGGAATCGGATGATGAAGCAGAAGATACTGATGATGTTCTCGACAAAGCACAAGGATGCATCCTATTAGTACTACCACCACTCCCACTCACAGCTGCTGCTTCTATTGTTGTTCTGTCACTACCGTTGCCGCTTCTTCTTCCTCCTTCTTTCTTCTTACTCGCCGCAACTTGTCGACGTGACAGTTTTTTGGAAGATGACGATGTAGATGATACTATAGGAATCGTCGATGGGGAGTATTCTTCATCCTCGTAAGCGTTCTCGTCGACGGCTTCTGGGGGTACCATCGTCGATGCTTTGTTGACTTTTTTGGGTGGTCTTCCTCGTCTTTTCTTTAAGGGTGGCAAACTTTTCTGACCCTGATTATTGCTTGTGGCAGTTGTCTCTGTGGTGAATGATGATAAAGAAGAAGTAACAGTAGTACTACTTGTATTACTCACTGTGCGATTGGGTGTCGGTGGTTGTATCGATTTCTTCCTTTTCTTGGTAGTACTGGCAGTAGCTGTAGTACTAGTACTACTACGGAAAGATGATTTTAATTTGAATTCATCAGCAGTAGACGTTGGTGGCGCCGACAGGGATGGAGGAGGAAGATGAGCTTCCATTATATCAAGACATGCTCTTACTTTATTCATTAAGTTCGATCCAAGTTTTGGTTTACCAAATGCAACATAACAACTGTGTACTCTAGCAATAAAAAGAGCACATTTATAACAATCGCGCCTGCTATATAAAAATTTGTAGTGCTTGCATGTTGCTCTGGTCTAGATTAAGTTAATAGAAGATGGAGAAAGAATGAGTAAACGTGAATGTGAGATGTGATGATTCGAGACAATGTAATATAATACGATGCGATGCGATACGGTATTTAATACCGTCCGTTACACACAACAAGTGCAAGCGTACTTCGTGTCTAGCACCGATATTACTTACCGATTTATATTTTCTATATAATTTCCAATCATCTAATGCATGATTGACTGATACATATACTTCTAGATCACGACATAAACCACTTAATAATAATTCACCAGCTTTAATGAATCGATTTGATTGTAATACCAATAGAAGCAAGTGATTAGGTATAACACCAATAATATTACCACGTATATTCCCTTTTGTCCATAATTGACTATATACCATACCAGATTTATCAATTAATTCATATGCATCAATTAAACAACGTGCATTTGTTGGTCCAAACATTCGTATCATTTTTGGATTTATATCATTATTTGTACCTATATTGTGATTGTGCTTGTTCTGATTTTTCTTCTTCTTTTTCTCTCCACTACCATTGACTTTGACTTCCTCACTTGTTGCTACATCGTAATTGTCATCACTGTGATTATTATCATTCTCATTTTCGTAATCATCATACATAGCACGATTATTAGTACTTTTATTGTTTAATAATAATTGTTTCATTTTTTTAAATATATATTCACCCTTTTCTCCAATCATATCTGGTTCGTATGGTGATTTCGTTAGTTCAACGTATAAAATTACATTTTCTTGATTTGCTCCGTTCTCGTTCTTTCCCTTATTAGTAGTAGTATCTGTCATCCTCTTCTCTTTTTCTTCATCTTTCTCAAATTCAACGTCGTCACCAGTCTTGTAATTGTTATTGTTATTGTTATCGTAACTAGAGGAGGTAGAGGCAGGAGAAAATGAACCGGAATTGGGTTGCAACCCTCTCGTTGTCGTCGTTGGTAGATTCATTGCTATTCTTCTACCACTGCCACTGCCACTGCCACCACCAAGAATTGATCCAATTCCAGCAACTGCCTTTACCTCAACACTACCTAAATGTGATACTACAAATTCATCATCTTCACCACCTTTCACAACTGCCGGTGCCGGACAAGGCATAATAGGTCTAGGCATTTGTGCCTCGAAGTTGTCCACATTTATCTTTTGTTGTTGATTACTTTGCATCATGATCTTTAATTTTTATTTGTAAATGAGAATAGAGACTTACAAGCTAAATATGTTTGTCTACTGTTACTAATAAAAGAAGAAGTTGAAGTTTGAAGTGTTCTAGTACTGTGACAAGCAACAACGCCACCATGATCAAGATACTAACTAGTATGCAAGCGCTGATGAGTGTTTCACATACATACTGTAGTATCTTTCCTGTGTCCGTGTGCGCGTTCTCAATCTCTTAAAGAATTTTGAAGCTGTGTATCATCATTAATTAAGTAAGAAATCCGATCGGTTAAATAATGCAAATTGCATCGACACGGTCAATACAGTACATCAACCTTGTTCGACTGATTTAGTCCCTTTTTATTCCGCGAAATAACGGGCCAGCTCTTTTAACACCCAATAGAACGTACAAATCCATTATATTCAAATCGAGTTCCGACGAGCAAAGTCGTCATGTCAGTGGGGGGTTTCAGTAAACAAAGAATTCGTATGTTATTTTTGTCAATGGTATGAACGTAGTAAGAATTCATAGGTTGAGCAGGTAACTAATAATAATTTTAACGCATTGCTGACTTTTCTCGTGCGGATTTGGCGCCAACCAAGGAAATCATGAGATTGTCAATGAGAGAGGATAAAGCACAGAATCAATCAAACAAGACTCTCTCTCTCTTAATCACCGCACCACTCCTGTCAACGTTGAACAACATTTAATTAAAACAACACATCGCTTCCCTACCTCTCCTATTCTTATATCGGTGGAGTATTGCTATCTTAATTACAGTACAAGTCTACGCATCGTCATCGCTGTCTTTCTGCTCAGCTTTCCTCACCCTGCATAAAGTACTAAATAGATACAGGATTCGGCAATCAATCAATCAATCAGGCATTATTATTTATTTCAGTGTCATTGTTTATATATATTTCGCTTGATTTGATTGTACATTTAACTCATCATTTTACTTTCTATTAGTCAGTGGGTCAAGATCAGATCAAAGTATGAGTGCCTTTTCGTCTTCTTCCGCAGCAGCAGCAGCAGCAGCAGTAACTGCAGAAACAGGAGGAGATGATTTAGATCGTAAATTCGAACTGCTCGAAGCACGATTTACTCAACCGATTGGATTATTAAGTAGTCGAGGAGGAGGTGGTGGTTATATCACATCATCTTCTACAAATAATAATAACAGCTCTAATAATTCGTTATTGTCACCGTTACTTGGTGGTGGTGAAAATTCGAATCTTTCCGAACATTCCTTTAGTTTTTCTGGTAGTAATCATGGTGGTGGTGGTGGTGGTGGAACAACAATGATAGTACGAAATAAGAAGAAAGATGGTGGTCCAATAACATCATTAGATATGGTTAGCCGTGCAGCTGCACGTCATATGCGTAAGGTAGCAGCAACATCTCCCGTAATGGGAGTTAGTGGTGCAGCACAACATAGTAACTTTTCTTTTTCCAGTGGTAACAGTGGTGGCAACAATAATGGTGGTGGTGATGAAGATAATAATGATGACAGTCAAGAAACATTTGTAACCGGTAATACTAAATCAACAACAATATCGTCTCAACTACCACCAACAAATAATAATAATGCTATCGACAATGACGGACGCATTGCAGTAGAATCTCCTCCCGTTGTGGTCAGTCCACACAGAGGAAAAGGGGGAAATAGTCGTACGAATAAACCAAATGTGGCTCGTGTATTGCCGCTTGTCAACAACAATGACGAGCATCAACAGCAACAGCAACAACAACAACAACTGCCGAAAAGTACAGGCAGTGCTACGGTACGTTTTTCTTTTCTCCAATTGACTCCCTCTTTCCTGTTCTTCTGTTTTATTATCCTACGCTAATTCAATATCGTCTTCTTCCCCCTTTCTCTTTTTCTAACAGAAACGCAAGTCAGTACCGAAACGTAAGATTTCATCGATCCAAGATAAACTGCAAAGTCCCACCAGTACAAGTACAGCAACTGGAACTGGAACTGGAACTGGAACCACCGATGCAGCAGTAGGAAAATCAGGGACATCAGCTACTACTACTGCTACTGCTACTGCTACTGCTACTGCTCCTACAACTCCAACTATGACGAGCAGCAATATTATTAGTTCTCGTTCTCGTTCTCCGAACCGTAGTAGCTTTGTTGGAATTTCAGGAGATCATTCACGGGATCGTTCCAATGGTGGTAGTAGTAGTGGTAATAAGAAACCACGAATCTTAATTCCACCAGCAAATAATAAACGTATTCATGATTTCTTTTCAAAAGTACAGCAGCAAAACAACGGTGGCGATGGTGGTAATGCTGACAATAACAACAACAGAGGAAGGAATGCCGCAGCAACAACCACGGCAGCAGCGAACACGAACGTTAACGATAATACAACTGCTACTGCCCCGCATAATAGTAACAATACTAGTGGAACAAATGCTGCTACGGGAAATATGACATCATCCACCAAGACTGTTCACTTGTCTTCTAGCACTATTGATGTTGCCACCACCGCTGCTGCTGCTGCTGCTGCTACTGCTGCTATTACGGAACAATGGGAGGCGAAATATGTCAGGTTACAACAACAATTACAAGACAGGGATGAACAATTAAAGGCCGTTACGGGAAATAAAACTATATTGCATACAGCATTACAACAGGCATTAACAAAAACAAGGAATGAACTGGATGAACTACAAGAATCTACAACGAAGGATCGATCCAATATCAACTCTGTATTGGAAGATACAATGCGATGGAAATTTCTCAAGATAGCAAAAGATCTACGTGTTTCTTTATCACAAGATGGTAACCGATTAGGTAAAATCGTTTCTACACGTGCTGGAATGCGTGTTATTGATAGCTGGGAGGAAGGGTATGCATCGAAAGATTGGCAATCACGTAAAGAAGAATGGAAATTAAAACATCGTACTCTATTAGATAGACAAGCACAATTAAAAATACGGCTAAAACAACAATATCATGACCAACAACAACAACAACATCAACCGGATGGCACTGGTAGTAACAGCAACGCTGGTGACAACAATAACAGCACCAAGAATAATGATGATCCTACTACTATAATGTCACAACTTGAAATACAGGAGGCAAAAGAATCGATACAAATGCATTTAGAAACATTACATCGCGAGGAACAGGAATTATTAACAGAAGAACAAACATTGAATGATGAAAAAGGTGCACATATCCGTGCCTTGAAACGTGTGGCGTCGGAGGATGCATCACGATTCCGAGTACGTCCCAAACTACATAATCGGTACGTATTGGATTGCTTACTCGGCAAAGGTGGATTTTCGGAAGTATGGAAGGGATATGATTTACAAGAATTACGGGAAGTGGCGGTCAAGATACATCAATTAGATCCACGTTGGCCGGATTCGAAGAAAGAAAATTATACCAAGCATGTCTCACGAGAATATGAAATCCATCGGAATGTACGACATACACGAATCGTTAGTTTATATGACGTCTTTGAAATTGATAATAATTCGTTTGCGACGATATTAGAATGTTGTCAAGGAACTGATTTGGATACATTACTCAAACGTAAAAAACGTTTACCGGAACCTCAGGCACGTGCTATTTTGTTACAAATCTTAACAGGAATGCAATATTTAAGTCAACCAAGTGGCTCTAGACAGGGGATTATCCATTATGATTTAAAACCTGGTAATATCTTATTTGATGAATTCGGAGATGCAAAAATTACTGATTTTGGATTAAGTAAGATTGTGGACACACCCGATCCGGCGGAATCCATGGAATTGACGAGTCAGGGTGCTGGTACGTACTGGTATCTGCCACCCGAATGTTTTGTAACCGGCGAACAGGTGCGGATCAGTAATAAAGTGGATGTGTGGTCCATTGGTGTGATATTTTATCAAATGATCTACGGCAAACGCCCATTCGGGGAAGGCAAATCACAAGATAAGTTATTAGCCGACCATACGATGTTAAATGCACAAGAAGTACATTTACCAGAACGACCGGATGTCTCCGAGAGTGGGAAAGAGTTTATCAAACAATGTCTAATGTACGATCAAGCCTTCCGACCAACGATTGCACAATTATGTGATAATTTCTATGTATTACAAAATAATACTGATGGTTCTCTCATTTCTGTAGAAAACTAAACAGCTTTGAAATAGAAGAACAAAAAATTCTATTACTATATCCAATCGAGTACAGTAGTGGTGCTTCCATCCATTCTTGGCTGTTCTTATTCCTCGACAACTTTCTGTCGATCCACAACACTTCCTTTTATTTTGTGTACTGGTAATTCTTGAAATATGATTGAAAAGACTAAGGTTATAAAATAAATCTACAATAACAACAACAACATGACACGACTATTCGACTGTATACAGTACTGATATTTTTATACCTCACATCGGCATTTTTGTAGGCTTTCATTCGCCATGTTTTCCCTACCTTCCGGCGGCCCCTATCTTTAAATAGATATACTGTACACAAGTAAAATATAATTGATACGAATCATTATTATTATTATTATTATTATTATTATCTAGTATTTGTTCATTTTCACGCTACGCTACGCTAGCAACCCCCCATTCCAAATTCGAAGTCACCTTGACAATTTTCACAATAATTTTCGGTACCGTACCCATCGACATTTTCTTCCTTGTTGAGATGAGCATCCAGACATCGTTGACATTCAATCTTGCCACATCCATCACAACGTTGTGGTTTACATTTTCGTCGATCATAATCAAACAAGGTGTAACCACATAATTTATCGTGACATGTTCCACAAGAAAAAGCTTTCGTATGGGGAGTGACAGCATTAGTATTATCATTATTATTGATAGTCATCGACAAAGAATTGTTGATAAATAATGGAATATTGCATTGATCACAATGCAGTAATTTTTGATCATAAATTGCGATTCGTATTGTCTCACTGATTGTGGCAAGATTCAGAATGGTTGTCAGATCCGAACAAGCATGTTGGATTATTAATCCAATCGCTTCATTTGGTAATGTATCGAGTAATAATAATGAGGAGGAGGATAATACTGGCAAAAGTGTCGGCGACGAAGCAGAGGCTTGTTGTTGTCGGTCCTGTCGTTGGCGGTCCTGTCGTTCTGTTGTCGTCATGGTGAATATGACACTAAAGCAGAAATACTGTTGTTCTGTTTTTATTGTTTGAACAATTCATAGTTCGGCAACAATGAGTCGATACAGTAGATCTACCGTAAAGTTCTCTTTTCTTTTAAGTACAGAAAAGCCTTTTTCTGATCTGTGTCAAACTTGAGTCACAAGAAGGAGGGATTGATTGGGCACGATCTGGATGTAAATAATGTTTACATCGCACATCGCACCCAGTGTTCAGTGTACAGTAAGTACACCAAGTAACATCGTAATAAGGACACAACCGTGACATACAAAATCAACAGGACAGGGCGGCTCACATAAAATAGATTGAACAGTAACAGCAACAGCAACCATTTGCTAAAATAACGATACAAACTAGGCGATACTTGACGGTAACTAAAACAAACAGTCGCATAGACTATCTGTCTCAACAGCTGGATGAACAAACAAAGCGAATTGTCTTTTGAAAGAAATTAAACCAATAACACTATAAGCTAGATTGACTCGACTAAACTCGACTCGACTTGACTTCTAATAATTTCAGTTATTTAAATAAATAAAAACAACAAATAATAAGATTCAAACGATACTTCGTAGTCATGGATAATTTTGGTGGTCAACAACAACAACAACAACAACAGCAAGGAGATCATGCACCCGATATGATGGCATGGTATAGTGAAATACCCTTCGTCACCAGACTCTATTTATCGGGTGCCTTCCTGTGTACGGCAGCCTGTGCGGTCGATGTGATATCACCCTTTAATCTTTATTTTAATTTTGATTTAGTCTTTAAAGAAGGACAACTATGGAGATTATTTTCTTCTTATTTATTTTTTGGTACCTTTAGTGTGGATTTTTATTTCATATGTATTTCTTGGTACGCTATTCCAGATTATTAGAAGAAGGGGAACATTTTCGTGGCCGGACAGCGAATTATATCGTCATGTTACTCTTTGGTATCCTGAACATCAGTTTAGTGGCAACCTATACCAATGTACATTTCTTGGGTTCCGCATTAACATTTATGATGGTATATGTCTGGGGTCGACGTAATCCAGATGTGAAAATGTCCTTTCTTGGTTTTTTACTTTTAATGCACCCTACCTACCCTGGGTGATGTTAGGGTTCTCGACATTATTAGGAAATGGTACCACAATGGATTTAATTGGTATCGTGGTGGGACATACCTATTTCTTTTTGGAATTCATTTATCCTGTGATTGCAGAAATAAGAAATTGGCGTATAAAACATATCTTAATTGCACCCTCTATTTTATGTTGGTTAGTGGGTGATGATGATCATCAACGAAATAATAATGGAGGAGGTGTTGTGATTAATTGAATGAATTAAAAATCGACTATAAACAAAAAATTTAAAAAACACAAAAGTTGGAATCTAATTTAATTTAATTTAATTTACACTATACGATCAGATACATGATAAAGATAAACAGCACTCCCCAAAGGACTCGTCCATGACATTTCCATATAATTTATAGTTGGTTTGATTCCACCTAAATCATTTGGAAATTTTCGTAAGGTTGCTATACATTGCAACTGCTGCTTTTGCTGCTGCTTTTGCTTCTTAATCCTCCTTCTTTTGGTAGCAGGCGCTATGATGGTATCATCCTTCTCGCTGTTATTGTCATTGTCATTCTCGTCATCACGATCACAATCTTGTTGTTGTTGTTTTGATATTGATGTTAGTAATGTCATTAATCTTTCTTCTAATTTTAACATCAGATTATCTGGAAAACAAAGTGATGCAATATAAATATGTGTTGCTGTGGATAAATCAATATCAAATAAATCACCTTGGATTAATTCAAGTTTATTGTTATTAGTATCATTAATGATATTGGTGGCAGTAGCATTGTATATGTTGTATTCATCCTGCTGCTGTCCTGACGATGACGAGGATGAGGAAAAGAACGAATTCAATTCCTTTGTATTACATAATGTATTCAAAGTATTTTCTTTAGATTGAATAGCAGCTTTATGTCGAGATGGTGATAATTCAATACCAGTTGCCTTTTTTAGTGTTGTTTTTCCTAACAATGGTGATGATAATTCGAATACAGCTTGTGCGACTAGTTTGCCTGTTCCTGATCCTAAATCATAGAAATGTGCACCATCGTCATCGTCAGCATCGGAATCAGAATGCTGACTTTTTCTGTATCTATTGTAATCATAGAGCCCCATAGCACCAAATAATTGACGTGCACCCAGTGGAGTGATCTCTCCATATGTTGACGGCTTCATTATCATCGTTGTTTTCTTCCTATCCTTCATCATCATGGATGGCATAGTATTATCAGTATCATTAGCAAATATATCGTCATCGTTACCATCTTGTTCCTCTTCGTTTAATGATGATGGAAGCGAGAATAATAGATGCAAACAGAGAAAATAATTCAAAAAGATCGAGTCTGTACTTTTTATAGTAGCATCAGGATCACGTTTAGTTCCTTTTATTATATCTTGGTTGCGGTATCTATTTTCCATTTCATCGTTATCGTTATGGTTGCCATCGAAATCATCTTCATGTTTCGTTATTTTTATCACTTGTTGACTTTGATTTTGATTCTGATTCTGATTTTGATTTTGAATTTGATTATCAACGATCCATTCATCAGAAGGTTCAAGTTCAAACCCGTACTTCTTTATCTTCATATCCTCCTCATTATAATTACTATTTTCATCGTTCGTCCAACAATCATTTAAGATTTTATTTACAATCCTTCGATGTTGGTATTCATTGAAAGTTGTTGGGAATGGCGCTATCATTGGTAACCACCGTTCAATGAGATCTGGTGGAGATAAAAATATGGCACCAATAGCACTCGCAATCCAAAAATTAGGCGCTGGCGACGATCTTGTTGTTGGTAAAAACGACGACGATGACGACGACGACGACGACAATCGCATGTTACTAGAAGACAGGAGTATCATCTTCAATCTTGATTTGTATTTGTATTTTGATAGCACCACAACGAAAGCAAAATATAAAAATTAATTGATTGATTCTGAATTATTGAGATTTCTGCATTTGACGCCATTGATCGCATGTTTTTGAAAGATTCTTCTAGATTTCAGCTGCCAGAAAACGCTAAGCCAGTCTTAAGTCCAACAGCAGCATGAAGCAGCGAACGCAAAATGTTCACGAGGGGCTATTATCGTGAGAAATTATTACGCGCTAAAACCTCTCAAAGTTCAAAAAAAGAAGAATTGCGTTACCGGTATGTATGAGACGTCAACGTGAGACGTCGCTCGAATGAACCATAAACCTATCGGATCGAACGACTGATAAATTAAACATGAACGAAGTAGAAGCAGAAGCAGAAGCAGAAGCAGACGCTGAACAGTGCCGGATTGTGGCAAAGTGTATGCATCATGTGCCTGATAATATAGTAATGAATATCAAAGAAGGATACAATTTGATGAACATGCTGTATAAAGTTGGAATATTATCTGATTATTTAGCAGATCTTGATACTGATGATGGGATTAATATTTATGGCGAAAATGTGGAATTCAAGGATTATTTTGATTTTAATGATGAGGAAAACATCAGGATAGATCCCAAAACAGGCAGGATCACATTTTTATGTCTTTTCCGGAGGAATTATGATCTGTTTGGTATTCCCAATAATGTACCATCAAGCATTGATCAATTTCAAAGTCTTGAAAGTATTGATCTTAAGAATTGTCAGTTACTTACCATGGAACTTGGTAATCTACCTGTACTCAAAACAATTAATTTTAATTTCTGTACTAGTAATATGTTTGCAAATACTCCAGAAGGGCTCCAACTTTCTTCAACCAAGAAAGTTACTATCGATTCTTCTTCTATTACAAAGTTTAATTCTAACTTGTCGTCATTTCTAAAGATATTTTCAAATACGTTAGAAGAATTGTGTTTTGGTAATATGACACGAGGAGACTCAGATGAAATTCTTCATGTTCTTCAAAATGATAATTTATGTTTCAGACATAGCCTAACTACAATCCAGATGAGATATTGCAAATTAAATGAAGATGATTTGAAACGATTGTTATTTGAAATACGAGAACGGTTCCCTAATCTTCATACACTTGGTATTAATTGTAACAACATTGAAAGTCTTTGTGGTATTGGTGATAGAATCAAACAGGTTCCATTTATACCTAATAACAAACTGCTCAGGTTAAATCTTAATCGTAATCCGATTTTCAAGCAAATATGTGTTCCACTGAATGCAACGAAGGACCCCAAGGAAATAGCGGCATTGGTTACTCTTCTTGACAAATTTGATGGAATTTCGAACCTTGGCGCATATTCGTGTCAAAAATACGAACCGAAAATTGAGTATGCGTTGAGAATCAATATAGCTGGAAGGAAGGAGCTTATTAGGGGGAAATCCAGTAGGATTATTAATCGTGCGTTATGGCCTCTAATACTGGTGAGGGCTTACAAAAATTCCTCAGAAATCTACATCTATGATAGGTATAGTAGTGATACTGTTACTACCAGCAAAGAAGTGGAAAGTAAAAAGTGTGCATCAGGACTCTTCCACCTGGTCCATCACTTCTACGCGCCGGTTATGATAGAAGATCGTGGTGGTGGTGGTGGTAGTAGTACTACTACTAATATTACAAATGATAATTCTATTGAAGGCAGTAACAAACAACAACAACAACAACACGCTTAATGAATGGAAAGGGAAACGGAAGCGCAAAGAGATCTTGATGATAATAATGGGTACAATGCATATGGCGAAGACGTGAAATTCAAGAATTATTTTAGTTTCGATGATGAACATGACATCAAGATATATCCCGGAACAGCCAGGATCACTTTTAACTTCTTGCTGCCTTCGTGTGCGGATGCAGAATGTTTGTTCCACAACCATCACTGGGTAATGCAGCAATAACGACGATGACATTGGCAATGGCAATGGCAGTGAACGTGCCTTGCAATTCGAATAGCTAGAGCAAGAACAGTCGTGTTTCTGATAATAATTTATATAGAAAAAAAGGTTTACAAAATGGGAATTTCGGCAAGATGTGGTGTTACTTTTCGCGGGAGAAAACGCAGCACCTTAGATACCTTAGAAATTAACTTAGAAAAAATTAGATCGTAAATATAATATAATGCGTTTTAATATCTAATAGGTTATCTATCCTCCTCTTCCTCCTGCCCATCGCGTGTTGTTGTTATCCTTTTACCTCCTCCTCATCATTCCTGTTATGTTTGTCCTCCTCCTCCAAGCATCATCATACCAATTTTGTTTTGAATATCATCTTGTCGATCTTTTGTCATACCTAATTCTTCTGCTGCAGTATCAGCAGCAGTTGACGTTGACGTTGTTGTTGTTGTAGTTTGAAAATGTTGTGATTTCTTGTATGCTGTACTTTTATGTTCTTGAAAATGAATTGTTCTATGATACGCCCATGGTGGGTTTTGATGTATACTTCCCACCATACTTGGTGGTATTTCCAAACATGACTCCTCTATAGATAAACGTTGTTTACAAAATTCTTCTATACCTTCGAATACAACTTTTGGACGTGCATCATTATGTCCACCTGGTACCATAAATAAATTTGTTGTGACACCAGATTTGTACGATTCAATTAATCGTTCTGAATGATGTGGTGGAATAAAATCATCATCGGCACCAACAATAAATAATGCGGGAATATCGATAGTTGCTACATCTTCGAGTGGTGTAATTTCACGTATATTGAAATTTGCTAGTAGACGTACTGATCGTGCTATCATAGCAATAGCAACACTAACAATAACACCAGGAACTACAACACCCTGTTGTCGTGCTCGTTCAACCAATTCTTCACATAATAAAGTTAAACTTGCAAATGGTGAATCACATATCATACCTTTTAAACAACTTGTTTCTTCTGGTTTGGCATTTTTTATTTTTTTATTTAGTTCATTGTTGTTATCATTATCACTGGTGCTACTATCATCGACATCAACGTCAACACTGTTGTCGTCGTTGTCTTCTTTGCTACGATTGTTATTATTCTTAGCTGTATTTTTACCGGCATACATTAGTGCAGCTGACGCACCCATTGAGCGACCCCAGATAACGATTTCTAATTCATTATCATTATCATCGCTACCATTACTTGTATTATTTTTACCATAATTACCCCTACCATTGTTTCCATTACCATAAACACGTTGTAAATGTTGTACAACGCAATCTAAATCAGTTCTTTCATAGTAGCCTAAACTTACATAATCACCATCGCTTTTACCTGATCCTGTAAAATCAACACCAACAACACCAAACACACCAACCTGTCCTAATAAAAATGATAAATTTGGTACCACCTCTACACGTGCTGATGCATTCCCATGTAAATAAACAATCATTGTATTTTTTTTCTTTTTTTTCTTCTTCTTTGTATTGTTTTTATTTTCCTTTTCATAACTTTTCTGTTCGTCATCGTTGCCACCATTATCACCAATACCACTATTCTTATTATTACCAACTCTGGTCCATATTGATACTTGCATACGTAAAAATGAACATGTTGGCATATCACCACCATCTAAATTATTGGCTTTTGAATGATTATGTGTTGTATTACTTGATAATAATTCAACATCTTCTCTTTGGAATTGTTGTCCCAAGAATGTAAAATTAGTCGGCCCCAATTGATCCATTCTATATTGTGCACGTGGAGGACGAATAATTGCGTGTACTAATTGTTCATATCTTATTTCATTATAAATTTGATTTAATTGACAATAACAAAAACAAACAAAGTAAGTAAGTTTGTGATTCATTCATTTATTATTATGAGTAACGGGGATTATAGAATGTCTTTTTCATCTTCCATCAAACTTACCCGTTTCTTGCCATTTGAATGTTTTGAGCAATCCGTGCACCTAACCCAATCGGTTGTTGTGTATCTCCATTACTACTACTACCGCTACTAGTGCTCCTGTGAGCGGCTTGCGGTGGTGGTATCGGCTGCGGATTTGGCATGTTTTATTTCTATCCTTATTCTTTTTTTTTCAGGTGAGGCGTCTGTTTCGTAAAATAGCAATTGAATGATGTTTCCCTACTATCTACTGCTTTTCGTCAGGTTTTCGTTGGTGTTAGATTAGCTTGTAGTATGTGTCGACAGCTACGATGCCATTGTCGATCGAATTGTTTTTATTTTTTATGCATTTCTTTTTAAATTACGGTATTTAAAGTTGAAAGTGACCGCGTGTTATTATTGGAGGCTGGGAAAACTTAAATAATGTTTGCTCAATTTTTATTTTCAAATTGCTTATTCCCGGGACTAAACAATTTTCATTTGCGCGACGTGACAACTCCTTCATGTCGCACGCGTCAGCTAATTTTTTCTTTTATTTTTCAAAAAAAAAACAATCAAAGAAAACAGAATTTGAAGAGGAGGACAGAAACACAAAACACAAAACAAAACAAGCAAACGGACCAGGTGGACGAATCTATTCTTTGATACTGTATCATCATGGGGAATAAGAACAACCGTAAAAAAGAGGAAGCAGCTGCTGTTATGACTTATGGTAGGGCTCCTAGACGTACTTATGGTAGTCCTACTAGACGTATAATGCTTACGAAAAGAAAACGATCATTATCAGAAGATGAAGATGATGACAATAAAAGAAAGGTCGCAGCCTCTACTGCCGCTGCCGCCGCATCATCAGCAACGACGACGACGACGACGACCAAACCAAGAAAAAGAAGAAAAATTGTACAGGAATCATCTTGTTATTTCGATTATCATGACAAAGATGCTTGTAATTTGTTGATCGAAAAAGTCGGTGTTACAAGAGCTGATATTGTCCCTACTACCACCACCACCACCACGGTCAGCAGTATCAGCGAGAATGCTGCTGCCGCACAACAAAAGTTGAAAGCGCCACCTACTTTTTCAATGAAATTGAAAGCCAAAACGAACACGAACACGAAGGAAAAGACTTCGAATAAAAGAGGCGGCAGATCAGCAACCGCCGAAAAGGTTCCATTCGATTATTCAAATAATAGTACTAATAATAATAATAACAGTATTAATACTATTGGTAAAATGAATTCAACGGAACGAAGAATGTGGTCATCCTCATTTGGAGCGACGTATGCAGCAAAAGGATGTGTTCCATCGAATGTATGTCGCAAACTTGGTATGATAACAAGAACTATATTACTACCACCAAAAACTGTGGCTATTAAGAAAAAAAAATCATTACCATCCTCATTTTTATCAAAAACAATGGAACCAAAAAAATCGAATCCAGGCACTTCTAATAAAACAATTAAACCCCCGACCATAGCTCAAGCACGAAAGGAGGCACGGAAAATCTACCCAATGGCTACTAATATTGAACCAATGGCAAAACAAATCATGAATGATTGGAAGATTGCATTATTAAATAGAGATAAGATTATTCCAAATTGGAATTCCAATGGTGAATTGGTAGCCACAAATACTACAAATACATATTCAATTGGTACGATCCGCAGAATGATCCAGTCCAAGAAATGGATACCATCATTGGATGCGAATGAGGATGTCAAAAAATTATATCATTTGCGTATTCCAATTGATATACTTACTGTATTGACGGCACTGGAAAAAAATGGCAAAACCTGATCCAAATTTGTATGGTGTGCCTTTCCTTATTGCTATTCCAGTGATGGAACCAATTAAATGTATTGACAACAACAACAACAACAATAATTTTGGTGATAAATGTGCTTGGAGATTATCAATTTCGATTTTCGCACATCGACTATTATTTGAATGTATGACGGCAGAAAATTTACGTACCGTAATGGCCGCATTAGACGACGATGATGATGACAATGATGGACAACAAGCAGATAATAATGATACCGTCATCGTACGGCCGTTAGTGAAATCACCTGCAATCGGACCAATCGTATTTGGTAAAGATCCAAAGACACGGGTTGAAGTAATCGATGACAATCATGATGATTTTGAAATGATGGAAGATGAAAATGAGACACGAACGGATGATACACTTGATGCATTTTCGACGGAAGGGTTTCTTAAACTGATTGAAAACCAAGGTGTTTCTAGTGTTGATACTATCTATATAAATAAAATTGAACCGATTCTTTATGGTCCTGGTCAACAACAAGAACAAAAACAACGAAGTGGTGGTTATGGTCGTAGACGTAGTCGTGATGGCAATAGTCAAGAATGTCGTCTTCAAGTTTCGTTGTTGCCTCACCAAATTCATGGTGTGTCCTGGATGTATCAAATGGAAAATCTTGATAACGATGATGATGTCAGCAATAACAGCAACAATAATTCATCACTGGGATTGAATGGATTGTTATGGGAACGACGTGCATTTCGTGAAGGGGATACGTATTATTATTCACCAGCATTGGGACAAGCTCGATTGACGATTGGACAACAAGACCTTCAACAAGGAAAGCGGTGCAATAAAGGGGGGATACTAGCAGATGAGGTATGCATCGTATCGTATTGCTTCGTTTCGTTGACATCTTTAATTCCTTATACATTCTAACATTAATTCGTTATTTCTTCCTTTCTTTTACTAGATGGGACTTGGTAAGACAGTTCAAGCCGTTGCGCTCGTCGTAGCGACACTAAACGACTTACGAACCCAAAGATTCAATGGAGATTTCATGCCTAACGAGGGGGAAGATGGGGTTTATCTTCCCGCGACCCTCGTTATCGTTCCCCCGGCTTTAATCGGTCAGTGGATGAATGAGATTAAAAAGATTGCGGGAGACAATCTTGTTGTGCAATTTCTTGACTACAAAGAAAAGAAGAAAAACCAACAAAATGATGATGGTGAGAAAGATGACGTAGGAGTTGTCGTTCTCAATCCTAATGCGGATATAGTTCTAACAACGTACCAAGCCTTGGACGACAAGAATAATGGTACTGCCAAGAAAGGCGGAAGTAATAAGCGTGCGAGGGCATCGTCTGTTTCAAAAATTCTTACAACAACAATCTGGGGAAGGATTATCTTGGATGAGATGCAAGAAATTCGATCCTGGACGACATCGATTTCTAAACAATGTGAACAGTTAAGAAGCGACCGGCGATGGATGCTTTCAGGTACTCCGTTGTGGGAAGGTATACAAGATTTTCGTGGTGAATTGTGTTTCCTTGGTTTGGAGCCATTTGCTGCTAACAACGAAGATGGATATTTTGATTTTGCTATCGCTAACCACTGGGACGCAAGAAGTAAATACGGATTAGACATATTACGGATCTTAAGTTTAGTGATGTTACGACGAACGAAGTCTATGCATATAATTGAAACCGGTATGCCTCTTTTGGGTCTTAAGAGCTTGACATTAACCTTCGAACCAGTTCCGCAAGATCCTTCCGAGCGTGCTTTGTATTGCTTTCTAGAATCGGTTATGCATTCCACGTTGATCGACAAGTCAAATGACAATAACAATAACAATAATAATAGCAGCAACAATGGCAAAACAAAACAAATTCTTCGTAAGAACCAACAGAACAAGCTTATATTTCTTCGTCTTTTGCGGGAATTATGTGTGTCCCCGTTCCTGATTAACGGCGGAGTTGGATGTTCTTCACAGTTGTCGACTCTAAATCGTCTTATGAAAGAGTATAATAGACGACGACTTGACATGGTAGGGGTGCGACAAGATAACTCTGGTGATAACACTAACAACAACGCAGCATACTCCTGCGACGAGGCCATTCAATTTCTTTCTCAAGTTGAGGATGTTGCAAGGACCGATTCAGAATTCGTTACTAATTTGAGAGTTGGAGGTGGTGGTGGTATAAGTCGACGTAATCGAGCTACTTTGATTGATCCCCAAGAAAAGCTTCAAAAATCTAAGGAACAAATTGCCAAATCGACTAGTATTTGCAATGGCACCAGATCGAATAGAGCTCGCGCGCGATGGCATTTGGCATTGGAAGGCGTAACAACAGGTCGACTGGAAGACAAATCGTGCTATAATGGTATATCTAACAATATTCTCAAACTATGGGAATGGAGGAATAATGTTGCATCGTTTGGTACAACAATCAACACCAATAGTAATGCTGGCAATATCTTCTCTCGAATGATCAACACCATCGTCCCATCTTCATCCCGTGCTGTTCCTGAGGTTACGAACGTACCATCCCTCCTAAATAGAGGCTTTCGGCCTACCGAAAAATACTTTGGTCTTCCTACTGGTAATGACCAACGAGAGCAAAAACTTCGCTCTTTGTATAAACGCCGTCCAGAGTTCCGATGGGCACACCCTTTCGCTTATGTTTTCTCAAACATTCCTAGCCAGGTTGAGGAGGAAGAACTTCTAGAGTCTTTTGCTCATTTAGTGTCCTCGCAACGTGTCAAGATACATCACTTAAGAGAATCAGATGACTCAAAAACCTGGACGGCAGTCATACACTTATCTAGTAGTGACGACTATGATCGTTTCGATAAAGAGGCAAAACGTATCAACGGCATAGATCTAAATATCACACAAAATCTTCCTTGTATCGAACAGGAGATTGCTGCGGCGAAAGCAAAGCGTAACGAAGCGAAAGCTTTGTGTGCAGTCCACCCGTGCACATTGAACGAAAGGAATCTTGCCAAAGCTAAAGCGGCCTATGAAAAAGCAAAGCTCGGCCTTTGCGCCCTCACAGAGAAGCATCACCGACCTGGACAAGTCTTGTGCTCACGTGCATTTGGACATTTTCGAGGCTTGACTCCACACACTTCAGCATCTCTTCTTAAAAACACTACAGATCTGATAGAGTCAGCGAAAGGGAAAATTGCCAGGCAAATATCAATAATCAACGATGAAGAAAGGACGGTAAACCAGTTACAAAATAAGTTGGGCGTATCTGGAACGATTGAAAGTCTAAATACATTTGAATCCCTTCAGGCATTGAAGAATGGGGATGACAAAAAAACAGTTTGCCCTATATGCTTAGATAGTCTTGGCGCCGATGGCTCCAATGGAAAGGTAAGCTATCGTCAAGACGCGATCATCAATCATCGGATGATTGATAGCACATGCGCAATGTATTCTTTTTATATCTGCATTACCTCTCATTCCGTTCGAATTGTATTGTCTTGTTTTGTATTGTATTGTATTTTAGGTACTTCTTACGAGGTGTGGTCATTTGACTTGTCACTCGTGCCTACAACGATGGATGGACGAGAAAGATCAACAGCGGACGGCCATCACTTGTATCGAATGTCGAAAGCCGATTGTTCGTAGCCAGTTGATCTGCGTAGATCCAAAGAAAATTGATACGCATTCAGGCGATCGTCAGGATAAAGCGAAATTACTTGTGCAGCAAGCAGCAACAATGTTGAAGGAAAATTTCGGTCAACTCGAGCCTCATCTGTGGGAGGCATTATATCTTGTGATCGATCTACCTTCCAATATAGATAGGAACCTTGATTCTGGATGTAGCGCTATCCCTGGTTTATTCTTAGGACATTTGCGCCATGCGATGGATGGTTTACCACTTCACAGCGCACCGAGTCAGATGTTCACTAAAGGTGCCAACAATTATCCAAGCAAATTGCGGGCGTTGCTTGCGGATCTACCTAGAGATGAATTGAGCGTAGTTTTCGCGTCATCTAAGTCAATCATCCTTCACATACAAAGTGTCCTTGAAATTGAAGGCATCAGATGTAAAACATTGTTCGTTGGACAATCTGAAAAACAGAGCGAATGCGCTATTTCCGACTGGGAATGCGAAACGAACGATGCATTGGTTCTAATTGTACAAGCGGGTGCTGCTGCATGTGGTTTGACTTTGACTGCCGCCTGTAAAATGTTTATTATGGAACCCTTTCGTAAGCACGAAGAAGAGAAGCAAGCGTATGCCCGATTGGTATGTAAATTTGGTTGCGTGTGCGTTTATTCTTTTGTTGTTCCTTCTCCTTCTTTGCATACATTCCTGTTATTTCGTCCACGACTCACTTATCTATGATATGATTTGTTACCGCCTTGAACTATTACGCCTTTGCTTCACAATATTAGCATCGATTTGGACAAAAACATGCTGTTCAATGCAAGGTATATTACACTCCTGTGTCGGTCGAATCACGTTTACTAGAATGGCGTCGACGTGCTACAACCCACCTTTTGGAAGAAGAAAAGACTGTGTATGCACCGTTGAGGGGCAATGAAGTTGACGACGATAGCAATGAGGGCAGCAGCGATGACGAATCGGATGGTGAATCAGATGACGAATCCGCTGGTGGAGAGGATGGCGGTGGTGACGGCGACGACGACGTTGTCGAGGAAGATGCTGTCAAGGAAGAGAACCAAACTCGTTTCTTGCTCGGTCTCTCTACTACTACTACTACTACTACTGAGGCAAACAATAGTAATAACCAGGCGGAAGGAATTGCCTCCACTACTACTGTTACTAGGAGGCAAATAAGAACAACCAGCCAGAGAGCAGGAACGTTCTCCGATCCGATTCTACTTTAATTTTTAATTAAAATGTATTAAGACGGCGTGGCGCTCTGCTATACTAACAGTAAAACCGCAAACAGCATTGCCATCTGCCCAAAAGAATAAAACATCGAAGTGTTGTTCAAAAGCATAAAAAATGAAGATTGCATCGAAGTGTTATTATATGATAAATTCCACTTTTTAATAGTAACGTAATTCTTATTATCTTAAATTTCAATAAACATATAGACTAAAATGTGCAGGCAGTACTCCTATATCTAATATATAAGGCATTGTGTTCCTTTTTTCCTCCTCTTTCCTCCTCGTTTTTCTTTTTAAATGTTGCTGTTTCTGCTCTTTAATTACCAGCAAAGAATGGACAACCTGTCGCCAATTGGGAACCGAATACTTCACAGATCACTTTTTTAGCACCATTCGCTAATAATTCCTTTTGAATATCATCCATCCATTTTTCTGGTCCACAAATATAAAATTCATTATCTTTGCCAGCTTTTGCCAATGTTTCTGTAATCAATTCACTAACAACAGGGCGTCCATCAACCTTTGTATATTTATACAATGTATCAATACCAGAATCATCAAAGTAACCTTTGTATGGATGAGAATCAGGTGTTTTATCAACATGGACAATTAATTTGACATCAGTTGTTTTAGATCGATATAAGTTCACCATCGGCGTAACACCAATCCCAGCACTCATTAATACAGTAGATGTCATTTCTGTTTCTGGTTCCACAAATACACCAAATGGTGCACTTAATGTTACCTTATCACCAACCTTTAATTGTTCATGTACATATGTCGATAATTTTCCACCAGGAATTTTTTTCATTGTACATTGTAAGTAATCAGCATTGACGGGTGATGTAACAGTATAATGTCGAGGTGCTGATTTATTATCACCATCCATATCAATTTGTAGACTTAAATATTGACCAGGTGTGAATTCAAATGTGGATCCTTCTAATACACCCCCCGCTGGTGGTTTGAAGGAAATTTGTTTGACATCCTCTGTTAATGAATTAATTTCACTCACATCAAATTCAGAAAATCCAGACCAGCCACCCGAACGTTGTTCTGCCATTTTATATAATGATTCTTCTGTATCAATCATTGCTTTTGCTAAAAATAAAACAGCCTCCGACCATGCGGCAGCAATTTCTGGTGTGACAATATCACCTAGAATATCACCAATTGCCTCCATCAAATTATCATGAACCACCACATATTGACCAGGAAAAATTGCTAATGCCGCATGACGATGACAAATAGCAGCCACTGGTCCACCTCCAACTAATAATGGTGTTAAGTCTTTAATGTTTGTCGCATATGCGATACATGCACCTGCTAATGCCATTGGTTGATGGTCCGAATTTGGTACATTATGCTGTTTATTTATATACGGAGATTGTTATTTGATTTGTTTGACGATGATGGTGATGATATGGTATGACAGTCGAGGGAGGGAGAGGAAGAGAGAGAGAAGAAGCAGTATGATTAGATTTGTACATTTTTTAAATTGAAAAGAAAAATGAACGTACAAAAGAAGAGAGGCAGCTTTTAAAATAACAAGCTTCGTTATCGTTTATATACGTACTGCAGGATTAAACCATTGTAATAATGCAGGATGTTTAGATAATACTTTAGAATAAAAACATTTCGTAATATCTAACATTTTAGGTGCCACTGCTGGTGCAGTTGCAACAATCATATCAATTGTTGCTGTTGATAATTCTGTTGGTAAACCCATACCATCACTGGATCGTGGATTTGCTAAATTAGTAATAACTGTTACTGGACTAGTACTCCTACTACCATCCTTGCCGGGTGGTGGTGGGTGGTTGCCTTCGCAGCATCAGGATATGACGTAACAGCATTAAATGAAATGGACATTTACTAATCATCTTGATAGTTGTTCTTGTTTGGATTTCTTGTTGTTTTTTTGTTACTATGTTAATATTATGATCCTACAGTACTGTATAGCAACGATGGCAGCGAAAGTAGTAGTTGCTGCAATGATAACGCTACTACCGGTAGTAGCAATTGATTTGGGATTGTTACTTCAAGTTCGTAGGAGTAGACATATTTTTTTGTTGATGGCTGGTAGTGTGTATTTAGTCTCATCGTTTGATGGTATAAGTCACACTTCCATTTGACCCTTACCAGTTACTCGTTTATAATGTACATGCTTATATAAATAAAGAAGCGAGTACAGATGATAGATCATAGAAAGACGTGTTGATACAATCTTCAAGAACCAAGCATTCCCTTAATTAACATCACCAATGTCTGAATCAGACGCCTACTGTACTTCCTCCGGGCAACGCTTAATTCAACCGCGCTATCGATTGGAATTATTAAAGGAAAAAGCGCGTTGAACCATTAAAATCTTCCTAAAATCCTTCGCTTGTATATTATTATTTTTCGTACATTTCGCATTTTCTGAGTAGAATTAAGGTAGCGTCCTTTAGATCGTATTAATTTTTCAAACAATAGCGCGGTTGAAATAAGCGTTTGCCCGGAGAAGTACTGTATATTTTTGTTATGTACGGAAACATCCTCGATTTAGAAAAAATCGAATGCGCGCGATTAATTTTCAACGGACTCAAAAATATTTGATTCATGAGTCGAATGATGGGGGGGCAGTTACTACCACCATAATATGTTGGCCATTATCTTCATCACATATAATCTTCTTCTCCATACAAAAGATATCATATGATATTGCCATCAAGCACAGCATGTAGAACATCAGTCTTTCCAACTTCATAATCATAACAAATTTGAGTCAATCATTCCTCCTGCTGGAACAAAAAATATATATCTATAAAACAAACAATGTTTATGAGTAGTATCAACAGTATTTTAGATATATTATACAATAGCAAACGATGAATAATATAATATATTATATATATATATTTATGCATATATTATAAAACAACAACAACACATACCTTGTATGAAAGAAGGCCAATTTCTCTTTTCTTTATGGCTGCACCTGCATGCAAAACCTCTCTTCTTCAATTAATAAGAGCCTGTAGTACACAAATTCACTTTCAAGAATGACAAACCTTTCCAGAGTGCCAGATCGATCATGTCAGTCTTCCTAGTAGTGATCTTGTTCTGCCTTCCTCCTTTTCATATTCATGTACATAATCAGCTGGTGTGTCTTTCCCATTACAATCTCTGCAGCATAAAGTATTGTAGTCATAACCATCAGCAATAGTATGGTATTCATTGCCAACAGGATGTGGTTTTCTTGGACAGGAATCATATCCAGGATAAGTCCATCTCATGTTCCATGTCAACATTGATTCATCTAAGCAGCTGACCCAAGAAGGAATATCTCTCTTCCTGCATTTATATTTCCATGCAGAAATAAGGTTCCTCACCTTCCCAGAATCGATCGGTTTCTCATTAGGTGTTACTTGTTGTAGTAGGTTAGTAAGACAACTCATAATCTGTGTAAATTGGTAGCCAGGCATGAACTGACTCAATCGATATGGTGCACCTGTCTCAATGATATTGGAGCAGAAGAGAAAAGTCTGTTCGATCCACTCCACTGAAGCATGACATAGAAAATATACAACCAAGGAAGCGCTTGTAATACTAAACATTTTGCTTGTTTCCAACACAATATACATTCTCAAGGTAATCTAGAGAAAGAAAACAATAGTAACATGTCAAGCTTTTACAAATTTGGATCACTCTTGGTATAGTCTTTGATTCTAGACTTTCATTTGTATGATGTGCAGTTTTTTGATGACAAGTACCACCCCACCCTCAAGTTTGTCCATGTAGATTACTAGTTGTATCAGGTGCAGGTTTGTTATCATCATCAACATCTAATCCTTGACTACAAGCCAAAAATATCCTCACTTCTTGAACCTGACCTACCCATGTCAAAAGATCAGGTGAAAAATTTGGTGCATTATTTGTAAAGAAAGGCAAGTCCAGTACTTTTTGATTCAAAGTCGCCATTAGCTTCACCCCCTCACCCTTAAACTTTTGCATATCATTCACACAACAGATCAAATACCACCAAATGAATCATGCTTTACAACAATACTTACATTTGGCCTTCTTTTCATATTCCTTGTTTCTTGACTCACAACAACACAATCCTGTAGTTGTGTTTATGTTCACAACTCTTTATAGGCATGACTTGTTCAATCTTTTGTTTAGGATGCAAGTACTTCAATAGGATGCTGCAAGGTAAGGAGCACCAACACCCTGTTGCTGGTGCTTCATTTTTGGTGGCATGATATTTCATTTTTTAACAAGTTGAGTTTAATAGATATTGTACACATACAATTTTTGTACACATACCATATGATGCAAACATGCAAAACCAACAAACTTTCACACATTGTGATCAGGAGATGAATGGGAAGCAGACAATACATTCAAATATTGGCCCAAAGCATTAGAACAGAAGGTATGGCCGTATGTTGTGTATTTAAACAGTTGGCAAGTGTTTTGATTTCAATTTTTTTGAAATGCCTATCAGGTAGTTTGTTCTTGACACATATCAATCTCAGTTTATTTAAAAACATTCGCCTAAAGTGAAAAAAAATCAACCACCATTACAACTCAATTACAATACCATTGAATTCAATTAGAATGTAATCATTCCACTTAGCCGAGTATCATGACAATGTGATGTTATTACACGGGACTGGATTTGATCACAACTGGATCTTCATAATTTTTATTTTTTAGGAGTTGAGGAGGATTAATAAAAGAAATTGTACCTAGCGGTAAGGGGCGAAATGGCAACAGCAATAATGAGAACACAAGAAGTAGTCAAGTAGTCGTGAGGATAGCAAAGCGATACCAAATACGGTACTCGTAGCATTAACAAGAGAGAATAAGAGAATACAATTCCCAAGCTCACATCCACAACAGAAAAGGTAGTCGTTAAAATAACAAAGATATCAATTGTACACATGGCTAAATCAAACACTTTACTAAAAGTTTAAAAGCAATAAGTTGCATCTTACTAGCTAGTAACGATAGCCATCCCCATCTGACCCTCCCACACGTTCATTCCACCATGGTTAGAAGGCACAGCAGAGCAAGCCAGTGGCACACAAAGGCCAAAGTCGAAGAAAAGCATCAGCAAAAATGAGCGTGCGTTCCAAGACAAGTAAGAATTATCAAGCGTCTCGGTCTGCTGCAGGTCGTGATGCTGCCGCTACTGGTAGACAAGAACGTAATCGTCCTGCTTCCAGTCGGAGAAGAAGTAGAAAACAACAGCCGCGCAGGCAAATTCCGCAGCAGGTTACATCGCTTGAACCCATCAAGGTTTCTAAAGGCAGCATTCATAGTCATTGGAAAAAGGAAATAGGCGGCTTATCCGCTATTATATAAATGCCAGCTCACATGCTAATCCGAGACAGGCCGACGAAGAAATTGAACGGATGTACTATCGATCAGATTGCTCAGTTGAAGATACCAAAAACCTCATCCTCGAGGCGCTTGGGGTTACAAAAGAAATCCAGAATAATTGCATCAATATAAAGATGGCCATTGAAAAGACGGACTTGGTCAGTCTATAAATGATGAGACTCTCGCTCCTTTCTCGCTCACAAAAGATTCAAAGGGGATTATTTTGTCCCAAAGCCAACAAGCTGGTGAGGGGCCAGCGCATTGCCACGAGCATTGGACCAATGTCGTTATCCCAAACTGGGCCATCGGGAAGGCTTTTTACTTTCAGTTGGAGAATAATTCATCCATCAATTTATCGTGTGAGATTGTTTTGGACGGGCATCAAATTGCTCGTAATGCTCCCTTACCTGGAAATTCCAATAGATCAGTGAGGCCAGATGCAGGGAGATACTTTCAGGCACATAAATGGATCCTGCAACCGGCCAAGCGGGTCAAACTTCAATCAGAAGGAACGAATACGAATAATATGGCAGGTTGTGTTGATGATGCTGGGTCTGAGCGGCTGGTGGATTTGAATAGAGACAAGTTGGAAGACATTCCGAAGCCTAGAACTCCTCGATACAATGGGGTGCGACCAGATTATGGAGGCCAACGTGTCAGCACTGAATTATACCCCGATCCAACCTCATTTGGTTGGACATTTACGGGTGGTGTTGAGGCATCTCGTGTAGAGTTCTTCGAGCGGCGCATTAATATGGGAAGAGTCAAATTGGATTGGTTCTATACTACTGCAACTGTCAAGACCATATTGGAACATCCTAGTACCGGTCGAAATCAGTTATTCCGAATACGGTCACTTCTGATCAATTTGTACAAATAATGACGAACCCTAGAGTCCATACTGACAGAGGATATCGCAGGAGTGGGATAGGCCAATGGATATTGTGGTCAAGGATGTGGGCATGGAAGATGAATTTGATTTGTTGCCGAATGAACAGATCAATGGTAATGATAACGATAATGATAATTCTTCAGAAGTCGATACAGCCATAGATATGGAGGATTCTAGTGCACCCAGTGCCGATTCAGCTGCCTCCTCGTCAATTTCTTTGCGAAAAATGAAGACTATGATTTCAAGACGCAGGGACACATGAATAGAAGGACTGAGATGGAACAAATTACAACCAGAGCCGCCAGTATGAAAAATGGGAAGAAGCTGCAAAGAAGGAATATGCAGTAATACATGCTAAATTCTACATTTCTCTGCCCAAGAGAATACGCCAGCCTCCTCCGTCGAATGTGAGGTCATCCAATCAAGGGCGTGGTGGAGGGAGGAGACGGAGAAAACAGCTGGAAGCACTTCCTGAACAAGCTCCGGTTGTTGATATCAAAGCTGCAGAAAATGCTACGCTGGGCACTGAATATCGTGCTACTGGCCCAAACCAAAGTAGGATGGTTCTAATGTGGCGAATGGATCGAATCAAGGGTTTAACAGATGACGACGAGTGGAAAGGTGGTCCTTTGTTTGAGCGCAAAATTGTATTACAGAGCGGAGGAAGTCATTTCTGGTTTCTGGTATGTTTACAAGTAGTGACGATGAACTTGACATGGAGGATGAGGCTGAGGATAGCAATATAGCAAGTCTCCGGGACAGTGTATCATTAGGGGAATACAAGGCTGCAAAGATCAGCCAAGTGAAACAATATCACATAGAGAACAAAGCTTACAACCCTGAAGAGGCAGAAGAGCTCCTACATAATTGTCAGAACAAAATCCGTCTATGCAGCAGCCTCGAAGATATCGATGAGTTAGTTAAGATTTTCTACGGAGAATTAGTCAAGGGTGAGTTTTATGGGAATATATAATCCGGCCCTGTTGACGTTGAATACGTGTAGATTCCAGTCCTGTGTAATATTCAGTTCACATCACTTTACTGTGGTATGTTCTGATACAGTATTATACCTTGTATGCTAAGTAAGAAGTAGAATTATTTGTAGGAAAGGGCGGTTACAACTGCACAATAATTAATGTCACTAATCAGAGCTAGCAATCAAATTTGAGTTTCCCGTCTATCTCTGGATTATAGATACCTTCTTTGGAATTTCAGTTTCAATCATGAGCTTCATGTTTGCCTGCTATATTGCTATTTTCAGCAATATTTTCGTTCCAAACACGTGTTTTTTACTGTTGAAAAAAAACAGTCTAAACCCCTCATTATTTACAGCTGCTGGAAAGCTGTTAATTGATAATGATGATTAAGAAAACAACCCCCCGCCCGAAGATTTTTAATTTCGCGCCGAACACAAAAAGTGTCTTAACACCAGCGTATGCATGCATGTGTCCTCTTTATCTATATCTTCTCTCTCTCCATCTACTTTTTTCTTCTGTTACTATTATAACATAGCAAGAAGACTACAATTATTATACAGCAACGACCGAAAGTGAGGGTACCGTATCCCGATTTCGGATCTCTGTCTAAACCAAAAGAGTGTCCGTTCTTAGTTTTTTCTCCTTTTTTCATCGTGGCCCGCCGTCATCGAATAATGGGATGATGATGCATTATATTATTTGGTTGTCTATTCTTTCTTTGTCTCTTTCTGTCCTAATTTTAAATCTAAATGATAATATCATTGGATGCTCCTGTCAGCAACAGCAAAGCAACGTCAGATCAAAAAATCAAAAGAAGAATATCAAAAAAGATATTATAGATGATCCAAAATGCATTAAAACGATTTCAGTTTGGTTGGTATCTATTATCAGTTAGTGGACCTGGTGGATCGGATGCTGGTTCAGCAATACAAATACTGCAGTCATGTTTCAATATTAAACGGTCAAAAAAATGAAGTTGATATGAATTTAGGTCAAATCGATCCCTTAAGGGATATTTAGCATCCAGTATGATTGGACGTTATATGCATGAACAGCGTAATTATAATACATCAAATCAATTTTTGTCGATAGCATACGAGATATCCAAACTAAAACTATCACCAAATCATGATGTATCCGAATTATGTGTCCATTTACAATTATCATCTCAATTTAATTATTTTCCATTGACGGTAGAGAAGAAGCCGATACAGCAATAGAAAAACATTGAGATATATCAAAATGAATTATTACAATTAATGGATTTCAAATCATACCCCTCCACTTATAATAAAGATGTGTATTTGAATGAACATTGGTTATCAAATACAATTCCTGGTGTACAACAGGATCCATATTTACATTGTATGTATGATCTATTTGAATTGTCTTTTTATTATCGTGCAAATACAAAAAAAATCGCTTCTCAACATTATAAATTAACATCTTTAACGTGGCCTTCTTTAACATACACTGCGAAGCATGTACAAGAATATGATGATGAGAAGAAGAAGGCACTGTTAGAATTGTCTTCTACGTCTAATACTAATACTCAACAAGAGCAACAACAACAACAACAAAAATTATCAAAAATGCATTGGACCACCTGACGGTAAAATAAATTTAGCTGTTATAAGTGGAACACTATCCGAAGGACATTCGGTTAGTGAAGATTTCGGTGGGATACTTTCACGGTTAGATAGAACTATATTTGATGTTACGTACATATATATCCATGAAAATACATCACCAAATCAAGGTGGTGCACGCCAAATTTACATCTGCTAATCCACAAGACACGCTTCATCATTATACGAAAAATCCATCTATTGATAATGGAAATGGATCCTGGATTACACGTATTGGTATTGATATAACAGAAAAATTTAATTTTGATATGATACTATATCTAGATCTAACACATGTCAACCTATTGTAGACGACTAGGTATGATGCGATTAGCACCAGTACAAATTAATACACATGGTCATCCAGTAACATCCGGTCATCCATCTTCTACAGTACAGCACTTTATTTCATGGAGTGAAGCGGAATTACCTCTTGAGGTAAGTCAAACACATTATACAGAACAATTGCAATTAATACCAAAAGGTAAAATGCATCAGTATTATACACCGCGTGTTATTCAAGAAGTAACGGAACGGGTAGGACTATATTACGTAGTCGTATGGATGGTATGAGATTTGATCACTTATTACGAAAAGATTTTCATGAATTACCTGCATACATCAAGGATGGTGGCGAATTGGATGATAACGTCGTCAATAATAAAAAAGAAGCGACTTGAATTTATATGTATGTATGCAAAAGCCCTTTAAACTAATGCCTGAGTTCGATGGATTAGTTTGTGGTATCTTAGCAAAAGATCTTAATGGATTTGTGATACTCCATAAAGAAGAATCAACAACATATCATCATAAGACATTCGTGCAAAGAATGATAAATGCCGGATGTGATATGTCACGAATACATTTTATATCATCACAACCAAATAATAAATTATTAAAACTATATTCAACTGCCAATGTGATTTTGGATAGCTATCCAGCTGGGGGTTGTACAACAACACGTGAGGCAATAGAATTAGGTAAAGCTGTTGTGACATGGCCAGCACGTTTATTAGGTGGACGATGGACTTTAGGATTATATAATATTATTGGATTAGAGGAAGGAACAAAAACAAAATTA
>FMBT01000713.1:0-20702 GCA_900095095.1 Fragilariopsis cylindrus CCMP1102
TTAACGTATCCCGTCGGACGGCTACCACTACCGTTGGTGTTTGTAGCGGCGGCTGCAGCAAATCGAGATTGTAAGATATACAACATAAGAGATAAAATGGTCACCTCGGAAGAAAATTTGATACCAACATATGTATCCCACCATACATGTGAAAAGGAACGAGCGACGGTACGTTCCTCCTTCCAATATACGATTAGGTAGCCACAAAATACTGCCTCTAAGAATGCACGGGTAAAGAAGAATAAATTCCCCGTAACGGTAATCCAAACAATTCGTTTCACTTGACTGTCGGTTGAAACTTGATTGATCGCACCGAGTGTCTTTAATACTGTTCGGAACCGATGAGAAAATATAGTAATTTCGCAAACACAAATAATCGAAACGACTGCAAGTAACACAGAATTGAATAGAATCATTCCTTCTGTCGTATAAAGTTTGCAGAAGAAACATGTTACGTTAACGACCTCAAGTGCGACCAATAATGAAACCAATCCAAGAAATGTGACCATCGGAATTGATCGACGGGATGCGGGATGGAAATACTTTTTAAGAATATCCGCCCAGTAGACCAAAATAAGAATAAAGATGCTAAACAATGCCAATGAACCTGCTGTTAAAACAAATTCTGATAGGAATGCCCAAGCCATGCTGGATGATCCTTGTCCCAGGCTAATATCGCAACGGGTGTATACTGAGGCGTCCATACCGTAGCAGGAATTAAGAACCAGATTGCTCTAAAGACTGATGTAACCAAGATAAGTGCATAGAATGCAGTAACGACAGTTGTTTCTGCTCCCACCTGTTGATGTGTCCAAGACATACGTTTAGCAGCAAATATAGCAGTAATAAGAAATGCAACACCAAAGACAAGATCTAATCCTCTTTCAAATGTTGTTACATCGAGTAACGACGAATCTGTGTCTTCGGTACTCTTTTCAATTTCTTTTTGTTCATGTTCGACCGCCGCATCTGTGGCATTACTAATTACTTCGTTCACAGCGGTTGATACCTTTTCCATCGTCACTTCCGCTAATATCCTCGAAATCAATTCCCTCATGATTTTTTTCTTTCTTTTTCTCGCTTAGTTTAATAGGACGGAGCTAGCCTTGTTCGAGGAAGACACCAATGAATACTATATCGAATTCTGGAATGATTCACGTCCTCTTTTGTCAGCAGTGGATTGTTGGTGTTTGAATGCGAAAATGTTCAATCTTGTGTAACTTTGCTGGCTACCGTAGTACGGATGTTGTGTCAATCCCAATTACAAAAAGTATTATGTGCATTGACACGCGATAACAACGATAAGCGTTCAATTCAAAAAATAAAAGCAAAGATTCTTTAAAAATAGTTAATGAAAATACCAAATGACAGGTTTTACCAGCATGTAGAAAAACAAAATCCAAGAATTTGTGCTCTGTATTTTCGCTCGTGAATGTACGACGTAATTGGAATGACATGGCGAAGAATCCAATCACGGCGAGGTTGGGCTAGAAAAAAGAAAAAAAATCTATTTTGTTCAATGGTTACCTGTGTAGGATAAGTACGTTCTTATTTTCATAACATAGGCAAGATGTTGACCACGGTATCGAGATACGACATTCGATTTCAGTGACCAATGATGATCACCGTCATCTTACTTTTAATGACAACTGACTTACTACAGTTAAGCACCATGATTAATGGTAAACGAGAAAGAATATACATGCTACAAAGCACATCCCACTACTTCTACTTCTTCTAGTATCATGTGGCGCATTTTGCACAATACATCGCAACAATCGCCCCAGCTAGATTCGGTCGGTCGTTGTAGTGCACAAACAACGCCCAGGGTAGCTATGTCGTCGTTATCTCCGACATGCCTAATGGCAATGCCAGGTATGTCGGAGGAACAACGAAAGCTGGAACGTGATAATGAAATACGACAGAAAATTGCAAAATTAAAATCACAGGGTAAAATGGGAAAAACAAATAAGGATGGAATAAAAGAATCGCCTGAGGATTCAGCTATGGCAGAGGCTGAAGCATTTTTCAATAAACCAAGTCCGGCTAAAAAGTTTGAATTACGAAGAAAGGCGGAGAAGGAACGAGAAGCTCTACTTCTAAAAGAAAAAGAAGAAGAAGAAAAGGCGGAAAAAGAAGAAGAATAGGGAACGTGATTAAACTGAGAGAGAGAGAGCGCCTCAAATTGTGAGATAAAGTAATTGCATGGATTAATTTATCACATAATTTGAATAGAACATTATCAGAGCATTATTGCAGTGCTACATACAGTTTTCTCTTGTAGCGACCCACAGATGCGGCAAGAACTATCCTAACAAAGCTTAGTGTACTGCGATGGACGTGTGTACAAATAGAAAAGTATGTGTGGTCTAAACTACTACTAGACTAATACTCACTCACTCATACGTATTCGTATTATAAATGTTATGTCTGTTTTTGATTCTGTTATAACTATAATGATAATAGTAAGTAGTCTATATAAGATCCTATAGATTTTATAGTAGTACTACGGTAGTGCAAAAAAAATTATGCGTTGCTCGATTATTCATTATGGCTTGTTAGTTTACCAATAAAATGGAACACTGTGAACAAAAAGAAAAGAAATCATTTCCTATTCTCCATAAAAAAAACGAAAAAGTTAATCTTCACCGACTGTTGATGTTGTTGTTGTTTCGCAAGAAACGTGTACTACTACCAGGATCAGTAGCAATAGTAGTAGTATCATTGATGGTTGTAGATGTGTTGAGGACGACGAAACATTATCTTCTGATGGTGGTCCAGAAACCGACGGATCATTTTCTTTCTGTTCTTGTTCATTATTATTATCTGGTTCAACTGGTAACTCGTTGTCGGGTTTCGTTTTCTTAGGTATTTCGGTCGATGCGATTGTTGGATTAGATGTAGGCGGTTCAGTCTTTTTCGAATCAATATTATTATTGTCGGGTTTAGACTTTTCAGGATTTTCTGTCGGTACGATCGTCGGTACGATTGTTGGTTCGATTGTTGGTTCGATTGTCGGTTTACTAGATATTTTTTTCGTCGTCGTTGCCGTCGCGTTGTCGTTGGTGGGTTTAGTATCAGTATCAGTATTATTATCATTATGTTTGTCGTTGTCATCGTCGCTAATAATTGTTGCTGTCAGATTACCAACGGATTCTTCTTCCTCGTTCTCATCGGATGGAATCATTATCTCGCCATCACCATCTACATCGTCGTCGCTGTCGAAAGCAACAAAATCGTCGTCGTATTCAGTTGAGTTCCCATCCGTAATATTGCTATTATTATTTCCAGCAGTTATTGGTGTGGATGAAGGTTCAACAGTTGGTGGTGCAGATAATGGAGCCAAGGAAATTGATAAAATCGATTCCAGTATAGGTTCATCTGGTATTATATCAGAAGGAAATTTAGCGAATTGATTCAGAAGCCCAGCTGTCATATCATTTCCGACATCAAAAAAATTAACAACTGGATAAAATGGGCCTTCCGTTTGGGCAGGCGTTAATTTATCCAACCCGCCCTTATTCATATTAACAACGACCTTCTTCGTTGCATAAAAGAGTGAATTACCATCATCTTGAATTGATTCTTGTAATTTAAGCACCAGCATATCATCAAACATCAGTGAAGCATTTTCGTCATCAAAATAAAATTGAGAAGTTAATAATTCACGTCTATTTTTATACCAGACTTTAAAATGGATATGTGTTATTGGGCGACCTGCATACAAACCTGGTCGGAATGTTTTGAATGCAAAATTCCCTAACGCATCTGTTTCGGCTGTACCGAAGTAACTAAACGTATCACTTAATAATTCGTATCCATCTAAATCATCTCCTGGATGGAAATAATTTCCATTATAATCCGCATGCCAAAATTGTACCTGTGCATCTTCAACTGGTTCTCCTACATCGTCACGTAATCTTCCGTAAAATAGTAAATAAGGATTGGACGGTCCTTGGGCTCGTCGTTGCTGATGTTGTTGTTGTTGTTGTTGTTGCTGTAGTCGCTGCTGTACTTCTTTTTGACAGGTAGAATGCCTGATGAAATATGATGTATATAAGAGCAGAAGCTGTAGAAAATAATTCCATCGGGGAACAGCCATGGGACTAAATGAAAGATCTCTTTCTCTCTCTCTCTCTCTCTCTCTCTCTATTGCTGATGTTGAACGATTCCTGTATTTGTGATGCCTTGTTTCTGTGGGCTCTGTAGAAGTGAATGTAATTTGGTATGATGGTTAATTAAAACTTGGAGTTGGTATCAGCTGTAGCTAGCTGCTACAGCAGACAAGAATTAGATAGGTGGTTGTTCGGTCGTTCGAAATTGTCTTCATCAATTCATTACTGAGTCAAAGTGTATGTGTACCACGATTCTGTGAGCATTCTGGAGGGAGATTATTTTAAATTTTGACTGGCGTGCAAGAATGAAAAAAAAAAGCAAGTCGAGATTTTTATTTCAAAAAAATAAGTCCCAGTTTTCCGCGTCCAGGTCCCACACAGTATCCAAGAACGAGCCATTTTTTGTCGAATCAATCCCCCCGAAATGGATTATCGCGCATTCCTACATACTTTTGGGGACTACTCGTTTTTTATTTTGACTACAGATCCTACCAACAAGAATTGCTTCACGTGTAGGGTAGAGCTTGGTGTGATAATTGAGACTTCCACCTTCTGTTTCCGCGAGGATAGAGAAGGTTCAGTTCAATAATCAAGCAATGATTTGTTTGGTAGTGGTTCTAGTTACTTCTGGACAACCGATACCTCAAAAGCCATACCTGGCTACGACTTTTCGGTCTAAAACACGATGAGCGCCCCCCCCCCCCCCCATCACACACAAAACCCCTACTACTTCCTTCCAATAACATTGTTCGACTGACTCGGTGTGACAATGAAAAACAAATGGGGTAAAATTATATATAAAGATGTGTAAAATATATCATATCATAGTATAGTATAGTATAGTATAGAATGATAGACGATTCAACCTTTTATTTTTTCTCTATAGGACTTAGATCTAGTTAGAGATAAATTGTTGGTATACCTTTCATACAGTGGGTATAGTTTGAAAAAGTATTTATTTATATATATATCATTTCAACAGTAGAATTATCGTGTGTTTGTATGAATTGAAGTATTTCCTTCCCATATAGAGGTTTTCATCTTCAATCATACCATAATGTGCCCACCCACCCACACCCACATATATATATATATATATATATAATATACATATATATATATATATATCCTATATATATTACAATGCTGTCCATTTTTATGGAAAGGCAGAAGACCCAGGCAATCATAATGAAATAGTGGCTGTGTAGAGCACAGTGAAACACCTGATGACATCTACGATAAAAATGGTTGGTGAAGTTGAAAGAGTTGGATTCTTTGATAATTTTATGTTCATTGGTTGCCTAAACATGACAGGTTATCTCCAACGAATGTGAATGTGAACAAATCGTGTTAGGATGCCGTGGATTGGATGTCCAAGACTAGTGTTCAACCTGCAGGTGACTATCTTGAAATAAGCGAAGAAGATGAATAGATCGAGACGAACAGAAAACATACAATAAAGGAAGACAGATTGATAAAGAATCGGAAAGAAAGCATGCAGTTCCATAGGAACATCATAGATATCCAATGATCGTTTAATGAATTAAAGGTAGTACATATCGATCCTACTTTTACTAGGTACAGTAGCTAATTTAGCTACAAGCTAGACTAGAATGATGATTTGTTTGTATTTGTATTTGGTTTTTTTTGTCTTTTTGCTAGATTTCTATCGCGCAATTAAGCGCATTTGTTTGTTTGCGCGCGCCCCTCTAGGCGTTTCGACAAATCTTGAATCTTTTTTTATCATCTTGACACAAAATAATGAACAACACAAGCAACGAACATAGATCACGAAAATCACGAACACATCAACACCCAACAATAAATACACGGACCAACAATGGTTCTCCTTGGCCTATAAATCTTTCCTACGTCATTTTAAACTTGATTTATAATACATTGTTCAAAATAATACATTGTTCAAAAAAATTCTGACATAACAATACTTTACCGTTTACATCTCAGAAGCAAAGATTGAATGAAGATGTTACCGTCTCACCTATTAGATCCGACAAAGAGAAAGAATGAACGACCAAGTCATACTAGATTAGGACAAGCTCCACCGGCACCCCCACCATCATTATGTGTAACCGGTGCAATGAGTCGGATGGGAAGGTATCAAGTAAGAATGAATGACAACGACAACAACAACGAAGATCCTATAGTACTTTCATATTGTATATTTAGACCAAGACAATTATATGATGATAATAAACCACCGTTATTGTGTTTACATGGTGGTCCATCAATTCCATCAAATTACTTACTACCAATTGTTAATGTTGTTACAGATCGATCTGTTATATTTTATGATCAATGGGGATGTGGTAAATCATCACGGCCACGATCACGACCTAAAAGCAAAAGCAAAGAATCAGAATCAGAATCAGGCGAATATTATCCGCCGTTTTCAATACCGATTATGGTCGAACATTTACGTCAACTTACTGTAGAACATTGGAAATTGAAAAAGTTTCATTTACTAGGCCATTCCTTTGGTGGGATATTAGCATATGAATATTTTTTGTTATCAGCAAAGCCGTTGAAAACTAAGACGAAACAACTGGACGAAGAAGAGAATGACGAGAATGAGAATGAGAACGAGGAGAATCCTATTTCTGTTTCTTCGGTTTGCTGCTCATTGATTCTATCATCGACACCAACATCAGCTGCATTGATACAATCCGAATCGGAACGATTATTACAGGATCTAAATAACAATAATGATAACGATAACGATAATTATATGTATACTACTACAACAAAAGAATCAAGTAACGACGGAACGAATGACGACGATGACAACGACGATGACAACAACAACGACGGAAAAAAAATATTGTCTACTACTACTGAACAACAACAAACACATCAACAAAAATATCAAAAGATAATGATTCAAAAGTCAACGAAGAAGAAGAAGAAAAATTCAATAGTTAAAAAAATAAAATATACAGAAGAATTCCATCAAACACATGAATGTCGATTATCAAATTTACCATTAATATTAATGGATGCGTTAAGACAGGTTGGACCAGTTCCTTGGAGGGGTATACAAGCAATTGAAGGATATGATATTTTTGATACTACTAATAAAGAGAGTGACGAAATAAAAACTTCAGATACTTATAGTAGCAGTAATGATAATATGCAGGTACAAGAACAAGAACAAGTACAAGTACAAGTATTCCCTCCTACGTTATTGATGCGTGGCGAATATGACTTCTGTACTGAACTTTGTATGAAAGGATGGAAAGAAAAATTATTATCTACTACTAATACTGCTGCTTGTAGTGACAGCGACAGCGACAGTGGCAGTGACAGTGGCAGCGGTAGCGGTAGCAGTAATGACAACGTTAACGACAAAGACCACCGCAAGATGATGCTGCAGACAAAAGTTCTTTCGAATTGCTCACATTATGGTATGATTGAAGATGAAAACCTCTATATGGGAAGGAAATACTTCAAT
Source organism: Fragilariopsis cylindrus CCMP1102 (assembly GCA_900095095.1). NCBI lineage: Eukaryota > Bacillariophyta > Bacillariophyceae > Bacillariales > Bacillariaceae > Fragilariopsis > Fragilariopsis cylindrus. The sequence goes on from FMBT01000713.1 coordinate 7,585, forward strand.
TCATACAAACACACGATAATTCTACTGTTGAAATGATATATATATAAATAAATACTTTTTCAAACTATACCCACTGTATGAAAGGTATACCAACAATTTATCTCTAACTAGATCTAAGTCCTATAGAGAAAAAATAAAAGGTTGAATCGTCTATCATTCTATACTATACTATACTATACTATGATATGATATATTTTACACATCTTTATATATAATTTTACCCCATTTGTTTTTCATTGTCACACCGAGTCAGTCGAACAATGTTATTGGAAGGAAGTAGTAGGGGTTTTGTGTGTGATGGGGGGGGGGGGGGCGCTCATCGTGTTTTAGACCGAAAAGTCGTAGCCAGGTATGGCTTTTGAGGTATCGGTTGTCCAGAAGTAACTAGAACCACTACCAAACAAATCATTGCTTGATTATTGAACTGAACCTTCTCTTTCCTCGCGGAAACAGAAGGTGGAAGTCTCAATTTGGGTGCACATGTGATAGAGAGAGAGAGAGAGAGCAGAGCAGAGCAGAGAGATTTAGAATAGAAATACTTCAAGATGCTGATCAGGTTGCAACATACAAAACATACAGTTCTGGGATCCATAATGGGACTACCCCAATGTACCAAGTTTGCGACACTATACTACCCCACATTTATCCATCAGTCCAACAATTGCATTGGATATTTTATATCTTTATTCTCTTGAAATGTTATATAGGAGTAGCAATACTGTAGCCATTATCATCCATCTTTGTTTTTCTGCCTGTATTGATTTTGATGTTCGATTGATATATATGATTGATTCATTCGACTCTAACTTTTTGGAAGTTGAACTTTTTGATTGGACGATCCAATGTACAGTATGTTAGCGCGTTTGCGACGACCTCATCTACCAGTATCAAAAAAAACAGCCGTCATCATTACTTATTATCTCATATTTTCAATGCGCGCCTCGCTCTAAACATTCCCGCCATCATTTTTTTTTTAACGCTAAAAAGGTATTAATGAAGATTCATTTCAGATCTATTTTACACGTTAAAAAATAAAGCATTCGTTGAATGAATCAATGTCGATAAAAAGTACGCACAAAATCATCACACTCAAGGCAGCCATCATTGTTATTTAAATATTAACTGCAATGCATTGGATCCAATAATAAGGGAGTTACTTCTACTGTACCTGACTATTACTTATTCACGTCGTCTCCAAGCATTGCCACTATCATTGTCATAGTGGAATTGATTGAATTAAGAACTTACTTAGAAGAACGATTACTCAAAAGAACGATCACAAATCAACAATAGACATACAGTACTACCGCAGCAGCTAAGAGAAAGAAGAGATTATTTTATTCTTATTAATATATCCTCTGCTTCCTCTATACGTTGAATCATCGCACTACGACGACGGTCAACAATAATAACAACAACGGATAACGACAATACGGAAGAACAGAAGAAACAACTCGCCTTCATTTTAATCAATACTTTATTCAAATAACAATGATGGCGTGTAAAATCCTATTTATACTTGTGATTGTTATAGTGGCATCGTCATGTATGGCATTTCAATTACCGATATCGACAACAACATGTTCGAGTACGAGTAGAAGTACAAGTACAAGTAATTCCCGTACAGCAAATACAAAAATAAATACCGAATTACATCAAAATAAGAAAAATACAGAATTACAAATGCAATTTAAGCCACAACAATCCAATGATGCGCCACCATTAAAACGTAATCCACCACGCAAAGTATTATTAATGGTGGAACCGACACCATTTACACATGTCTCTGGATATTCGAATCGATTTAAAGAAATGTTAAAGTTTTTAAGTAAGGCGGGTGATGATGTGGAAGTATTAACATGTGATACTAAAACACCCTATCAAGAATTACCAAAAGAATCATTTGGATATAAAATCCATCACACGCTTGGTTTTACATTCCCATTATATAATCAAATCTCATTAACATTAGATTTACCAGAAATGAAAGGTGCACAAATTATGGATAAATTGAAACCTGATTTAATCCATGTAACGAGTCCGTAAGTTAATTTTGTGTGCTTTCTGTTTATGTGTTTTGTAATGTGGTTGTGGTACTGTTCTGTACGATGATAAGCGTACAGACTAATTCTCACTCTCCGGATTTCTGTTTCTATTTTCTATCCTATTTCAATATACGTAATTGTTGTTGCCTGACCTACCTGATCACTGATCACACAACAACAACAATAAAATCATTGTATGTTAAAGTGGATTTATGGTATTAGCTGCAATATTTTATGCACGAACGATGTGTATACCACTTGTTATGAGTTATCATACACACTTACCAGCCTATGGAAGGAATTATTTAAGTTTTATTCCTGGTATTGAAAAATTTTCCTGGGAATTATTACGATTTGCACACACACGTGCTGATTTGACATTGGTAACATCACCACCACTCCAAAAGGAATTATTGGAGAATGGTATACCACGTGTCGACGTATGGCGGAAGGGAATTGATACAGAACGATTCAATCCAGAATTTAAAAATGATGATATGAGAAATCTAATGTCTGATAATAATCCTGATGATTTCTTAATGGTATATGTTGGCCGTATCGGTATTGAAAAAAATATTAAGGACATACGAGATATATTAGAAAAAATGCCTAATGCAAGACTTGCTTGTGTTGGAAAAGGTCCACAACTGGAAGAATTACAAGAATACTTCAAGGGTACGAAGACTGTATTCTTAGGTCAAAGATCTGGTGATGAATTATCACAAGCATTTGCAAGTGCTGATACATTCATCATGCCAAGTGACTCAGAAACATTAGGATTTGTTGTATTAGAAAGTATGGCAAGTGGTGTACCGGTCGTTGGTGCTAATGCTGGTGGTATTCCTAGTATCATAACAATGGAAAGGATGGCTTTCTCGTGGAGCCTGGTGATATTGCTGGATATGTGAAACGATTACAACAATTAGAAGATACTAAATTCCGTGAAACTATGGGTAACAAGGCCCGGGCGGAAGCAGAACGATGGGGTTGGGAGGCTGCCACATCGGTATTACGTAATATCCAGTACGAAAAGGCGATGGTAAACTTCCATTCACGTGCTTTTGGTGGCTTAGGTAAGCCACGTACGAGAGGATTACTTAGATTATTTGCCTTTCGAGTCAAGAATGTTGTTCGCCGAATAGGTTATAAACTTGGTTTCTTATCATCAAGGCCGAAAGGAGAACTTTAAGTTTTGTTATTGCATTCCGTACAATACAATCGTGTGTTTATTATACGGTAATCAATTTACCATACATATCTATTTGTAATATATAATGACAGTCTTATATGTAATATTCACACAAAAGATTTACTACCAAATCATTATTCTTTTACTTTTTCTACTCAAAACATTTGCCATGGTATCCAATAGTTGTCTTCCAGAGCACCCTTGAGTATTTAGATTTGTCGTTGAACTATGTTCTTCATAATATGAACCTGCTTATATAGTATGTTTGTGTCTATATACAGATATGGCTGGGGTGACATAACTGATGTGTTCTAGGGCTAAAAAGTAGGGATAAAAATTCACATTTATCGTGGTCCCTTTTCCACACAGGAATTGTCAGAGTACATCACTAAATGAAAGGAAAACAACTGTTCTTGCCATCATGTTGGAAATTTTGCCAAAGAAATGATTGTTAGTAGAACAGTGACCAAGTTTTTGTCTTCATAAATGACGCAGCATCATCATATGCTCATTAGTTCAAGATTTTTGAAATATTTTTAGGTCAGTAGGTATTCCTACGGAAGTCGTATTAGTCGTAACAGTCGTACGTACGTAGTGATATCAGCGTGTGATACTGTAGTAGAATTTTATATTTCGCCAGCGCGCACGCACGCACTATCGAACAACATTTGAGCGATGCACAGTCGCGTATCCACACAAAATGTTATGGACGATACAAAAATATTACTTCTCTTTCGCGTAGCTAATTGTTAAATAAAACGGAAGATGGTCGGACGTTATACCCCCTCTCACCGTCTCATTTTTTGTACGCACGTAATAATTATCATTGCTGTCTCCGTCACGCGAAAAAATATACAAAACCCATCAATTTATTAACCACGCATCCCATATTCTCTACGATGACAGATTCTTTTTGATTTACAGTGTAAGTTACGCTCCGTGAGCGCAGCACACGCGGAGCTTCTTACGCCTGGCGTATTTGTCGCTTCGTGTAGATAAATTCTTGTGCGCGAAGTACATCGCTTTATTTAAGAACGAAACATTGTGCTGTTGCAAGCTTACAAGAGAAGCTGAGTAAGAAACAAATGTCACTATCTCCAACAGACACCTGTACATCAAAGCATTAATTAATGAAGGAGAGAAATATAACCAATCAAACTAAGCGTCAAGGTAGTGCAAGCAGCAGTACAAAATTTACACTATTATCACGTCACAATCGTTTCAAACGCAAAAGGTATGTATGTAGGATATACAGCAATCTCAAAGGTCGTCGCTCGGATCGGGTCAGTACCGTATTCAGTACCGTATTCAGTACCGAATCCCGGAGGATGAAATACGAACCATTCTCTGGCGTGTCTTCGATCTGGCGATCTGGTTATATACTTGACTTATTGAAATACTCTGCTGTCAATTTGCATTCGGTCAGGTTGCTAACAATATTATTTCCTATCTTATCTTCTTATCTACGCATACCGGTATTAATAATAATACAATAGTGATACAATAAAAAGCATGTCCTCCTCATTATCATCATCTCATCATCACGATGATTGGCACGATGATGATGATATCAATGATTCGTCTGGTGAATCGTCGGATGATCTAGCAGAACACAGCGACATCAAGAAGCCCAACAGGAAAAAGCAATTTCAAAAGTCAAAGTCTCTTAAAAAGTCTTCAAGGAAATTGAATAAATCGAAATCGGCATCAGCATCAGCATCAGAAGAAATAACCACCACCGATTCGGGACGAGAATCAGTAGAACGTTGTAAGAAGAATGACAAAACCGACGACGACGGCAAGAGCAATACGACGGATGGCGTTGTCGTGTCAAAGAAGACGAATAATGATGCTATCCCTGCTGACGCTGACGCTGACAACGAATCTACTGATGTTGAGGAGAAGGACGAAGAAACAAGAGCAATGCGGACGACGATGATGTCACGTCAAAGAAGGACGAAGAAATCAAGAGCAATACAGATGAGGGTGTTGTCACGTCAAAGAAGACATATGATAATATTTCTGCTGATATTGAGGGGAAGAAAAATAAGGACGAAGAAACCAAGAGCAATACGGATGAGGATGTTGTCACGTCAAAGAATACGAAGGACGATGCAATTCCTGCTGCTGATGTTGAGGGGAAGAAAAAGAAAGGACGAAGAAAACAGTAATAATAGCGATACGGAAGATAATGTTGTCATGTCAAAAAAGACGAATGATAATGCTATTCTTGCTGTTGAGGGGAAGAAAAAGAAAGATGAAGAAAACAAGAGCAATACGAATGATGATGATGTTGTCATGTCAAAGAAGACGAATGGTGATGCTATTTCTGCTGTTGAGGGGAAGAAAAAGCAGGACGAAGAAAACAATAGCGATACGGATGATGATGATATTGTCATGTCAACGAAGAATTCAAATGATGACGCTGAATCCTCGAAAAATGATAACGAGAAAGTGAAAGCTGATAATAAGGATAACGATGAGAAGAAAGGATCATCATCAGCTACATCAGATGAGAAAAATACAGGACCAGGAACAACTACTTCTGATAGCAAATTATCCAATGATGCAGCGTCTGATCTTGTTCATTTTCTCCATTCCACTCCTATCGAGAATGGTAGTCGCAATAAATACAGCAGTAGTAAGTCCACCGACACTACTACTACAGCTACTACTGCGACGATGAAAGAAAACGAGACGGGTGCATCGAAGGTAAACAAAGATGAGAAAAATGGTGATGATGACGATGCTGAGATTACAGCTGAAAACACCGTCGACGACAGGTCTACTATTGCTACTAAAGAAGAAGAAGATCATGACCAAGAGGATGGTCGTGATAATATGGAAGCCATCGGGGCTAGTAGAAAACAAAGAATCATTTACAGCAAGAGACGCGACGATGATGTACATATTGATCCTGCTGCTACTGCTACTGCTACTGCTACTGCTACTGCTACAACAGTTAAAGAAAAAAGAAAGTTGAAACCGTTACCATCATCCAAGAAAAAAGCTGCTGCTCCCGCTCCTGCTCCTAGTGTTGCCCCCGCTACTGCTGGTCGTGGTGCCGCTTCTACTGATGCTACAAAAAAACTAACCCAGCAGGTCATCATCGAGACAACGTATCGGAACAACGTTACAGCATCAAACAACGACCTTCAGCGATCATCACAATTCCATTTCGTCTGCATAACATGTTAGACGATGCGGAACGTACGGGTCATTCACATATTGTTTCGTGGAGTCCAGGCGGGGAAAGCTTCAAAATTCATCTACCGAAACAATTGATTAATGTGTTACAAAAATATTTCCGGCAAAGTAAATTCAAATCTTTTCTTCGTCAGCTACAGGGATATGATTTTAAGCGGATAACAAGAGGGAAAGATCAGGGTGTTGTTTCTCATCCAATGTTCTTACGAGGACGTAGATCTGCTTGTACTCTCATGAAACGTAAACGTGTTGTACCAAGGGGAGAACAGCCAGCACAACAAGCAAAGGTTGGTCAAGCTTCTGCTTCTACTAGCACCATCGCTACTGGTGCTGCTGCTACTGGTATTGCTGCCAAGTCTGCCGCTAAAGATACCGTGGCAAGAAACCATAGGGGTATTCCGATCACGAATAGGAGAAAACGACAACCACTAGCTATCAATCACGTCAAAAATGCGGCTCCTACGGGTGCCGGGATGATGTATAGTGGTAGCAACAGTGGTAACAGTAATGTCCAGACCTATTCTTCAACCCAACATCATCAAATCCCTCAACATCTTGGGCAAGGACAACAGCAACCAACACGTTATTCAATGCATCATTATCCCGTCTCAACGGCGCATCATCAACGGCATTTGTATTTACACGAGGGACCCATGAAGAATGGAATGCAATCGCAGCAGCAACTACACCAACAGCAGTTGCACGAACGGCAGCAACAACATCCCTATCCTAATCATCAGAACATGATGACGATGACGCCTGGTACATATGATGCTGCTGCTGCTGCTGCTGCTATGGCAACGACGAAGCAAAGTATTACGATTATCAATCCTGATCCGCAAGATGTATTATGCGTTGATGTGCCTAACGTAGAACAATTTCAGGGGAATAAAAAATTATCTTCCATTGCACAAAAAATTACAAGTCATTTTATATCAGCAAATGAATCCGTTAAGGCGATGATCGTTAATGAAATATCAAGTAGAATTCAAAAGGGTGGTTCGAGGTTTCTGAAGCTAACTGAAGATGGACGGAATTGGATGGAATGCAATGAAGAAGAAATTAATCTTAAGGTAATAAGTTGTTTCGAGTTAGAAGCTCCAGCACCCACGACTATTAAATCAGATCTCTCCGTTGGTAGCATTCCTAATAGCATGATAGGATCAGCTGTTGTTGGTTTAAAGCCAGATCTATCCATTCCGGGGAATATAAATTCGGACAGTATTGTTGGCACAAGCTCTGATACTCGAAGACGTATACAGTACCCACCGAGCGATAAAGATGTAGTATTGAGGGGAGGTCCATCGAGCGAGAAAGAGGGAAATACGTATCTAATTACAATGATCCAAGCAAATGTGGGACAGCAAGTTGATTCGTTTGAAATGAAACGTATTAAGTGTCGAGCAATTCTGGATAGAATGAGTAAGCGAGGATCTCGATTTTTTCTCAAGTTGAAGGAGACTGACACTGATGATGATTTGTACTGTTTATCTGACACGGAGGCTCAGGACGTTATCTTTACCGCTTTCTGTGCAGAAGAGAAGAAGATTCAATCGCTTATGGCTAGTAACAACGCTGCTGCTTCGGTGCGGCATAATCGAGTTGGAAGTAACGCTGCTCTTCTTGAATCTCAGTTGGGATCTAGGATGCTACAAGGTGATGCGGCATTGTTGAATTCAATTAGGTCAAGCAGTAACAATGGTATGTTGTCATCGCAAGCGGCGACTCAGTCAGCATACTTGGCGAATAGATCTTTGGCGGGAGGAAAACGACCACTAGAAAACAGTGATCATCTTCCCCCAGATGTCTACGAGAAACGATTAAGGGCAGATACGGACGAACAAGTGAAGATGTTAATTGAGGTTGCACGGCAAGAGCGGGATGGTTCCTTTGGTCTTGCTGGTCGTCTTCCGTATGCTCGACAACCTCCAATCGCTGACACGCCATCGTCGAATACTTCTACTGGAAACGCCAGTATGGAGAAATTATTGAAAGATCGCGACGATCTTCTACGGAATCAGTTAGGGTATGCTCCATCGACAAGCATCCGTGACCTCCCAACAAACAATGAAATTAATGCTAATAATAATCAGTTTGTTGAATTCTTGAAGAAAAAGTACGTTGGTAACCCAAAAGTGAGCTGGTAGAAAGATCGTACTTGACATTTTTGTACAGCAAAGAAGAAGAAGAAGAAGAAGAAGTATGTCGATTACCAAGAGAAAAATCGTTGGACTGACTGACAACCAAATCAAAATTATTTATCTAAAACATGATAGTTCTATAAAACAGAAATATGTTACTGAACATGTTGGATTTCGATAGATGAATGCACATGACGGCAACCCTTATTATAATATAATATTAGTATTAAATGCATATTAAACAATCATATTCTACAATTTTTAATAGACAGAGTAGTACAAAAGTTGTATATTCGTCTTATTTGTTTTCGTTGCTACGAAGTACTCTAGATAGATAACATCGTCTACGAATGGGATTCGATTCGAATCGAATCATTATTGAACAGGTAATAAGTGAAGGTAGGCAGCAGCGACCAGTGCGACAATTATACCCAATATTAAGTAGATGATCGGTATACCTCCAACAGCAGCAGTAATTGACATTCCTTTCCTGAATTCTTTTGGAGGAGTATAATCCTTATCTAATTTCATTAGAATTGGGATGGTATCAGCTTGCATTTCCTTTACATCCTTTACTACAGCATCAGTTGATGATGATGATGATGATAAGGCCTTTGCCAACGGAATGTACAATTCTTCTTTCCATCTAGCAATAACCTTATCTTGAGCATCATTTCCAAGTTGTTTCTTTGCATTTGCATCAGCCTTACCCATATCACCAATCCGTGTAGCACCTGCAGCCGTTAAACCTTTATCTATTGTGGTTGGATTGACTAGATATGTTGTATAATTAGAATCTCCTGTTTATACGTCATATGTTATTTGAAAAGAAGAAGAAGAAGAAGAAGAAGAAGAAGAAGAAGAAATATGGATTAGAAAATGAACAATAGTATTATATTCAGCAACATCATATTTTACGCTACAGTATATACGAAAGATTTATTTTTGATGAAAACTCAAAGCGAAAAGTGATTATACAAGTACAAATACATAAACACAGACACAAAACGTACCGAGTCCACAGATAGCATAACGAAGTCCCTTGAGAAGTGTCGCATATTTGTTGTTGCTGTTGTTGTTGTTGTTGTTGTCTCCTCCTCCTCCTCCTGTACATTATTTTTTGTTGTGGATTTCATTGTCGACCAATGACAATAATTCCTCTGCAAAGGATCGGAATTTATACGATCCGATGGGTGCTTGTCCCACACCATAACTGGACACAAAAATCACGATAGTTTTAGTATAGGCGGCATGTTGATAATCTAAAAAATCATCTAGTTGGAGACAGGTTGGTTGAACCGTAATGGGTGTAAATTTAAAGTACGAAAGTAGGAGGGGTATATTTTTCTTCATCACCTGACAGAAATCTTCTGCTGCTTGTTCACTGTTTCCAGTTTGTGATCCGTACAACACAAATATAGGTTCTGTACGAATACTAGTAGTAGTGGCATCCTCATCGGAAGAGGAGGTAGACGCCATTGCTGTTGTTGTTGTTGTTGTTGTTGTTGTACTCTATACTCTGTAGCTATTTTGTGTTGTAATGTTTGTAATGTTGTAATGCTGTGATGATAGTAATTAATTTATTTTAAATTTCCTTGGCATTTGACATTCCTCTCAGTGTTTTGCTTTCATTAGATAGTCGAGCCAGTCGATTCATGACTGGCCGATTGAGTCCCACAGCAGTCGTGTTAATTTTCGAAGGAGATCGATGTCAAGAGAAAAGACTTTAATTCTTTAGTTGTCGGATAAGAAGAGAAAGCAAGTGTGGTTGTTGAGGCTGCTATTATTGTGTTGCCAACAAAGCAACAAAGTGTAGATATATATCTCCCATAAAATTCGGTTTCAAACAAATCATCAGCATCCTTACTTTTCAATTTGTTCGAAAAAAAAACAATAACTACTCTATATTCATATTTCGTAATAATATAAATAATGTTCCGTCGATTCAGAGATAAAGTGAACGATGCCGTTTCGAACGCAGCATCGTCACTATCAGGTGACGACTATGACGACAGGTATTACGGTACAACCACTACCGATAGACGTGTTGAGGAACTATCGGCGATGGGATTTAGACCAGCAGAAGCGAGACACGCCCTTCGTGAAGCAAATGGAGATTGGACTCGAGCCACTGAATGGTTATTACAAATGGAACACCAGTATCATCGACGATGATGACAACAACAACAACAGATGAGGATGATAGTGAATTGCAACATGCAATTCAAGCAAGTCTAATAGTAGATAATAATAACAACACTAATAAAAATGCTGGTCGATCAACATCAACAACAACAACGTCTACCGCTCCTGCAGTTGTTCAGATATAACGAAGAAGAAAAAGAACGGACTCACTACCACCCATCCAAAAGTGCAAATGCCGAAACGATTATCACAACATGATCAAGAAGATATTATCTTACGATGTGTGAATCGTGTAGCACCCTATTCATTCAGTGTGGATACTTTATTACGATCATTGAAGACATTCAATCCAATCCCAGTAATCGTAAATTCCATACGTGAATACCTCTACTGTTACCTTTCAACGATCATTAACTGCACCGGGTGTCTTAGATTTATTAAAAGCTCTTAATTTTCATCCTCATCATTCACCAACAAACACCACAACTTTGAAATAATAATAATCAAATTATTTGACGTTATCACATTATGATGCTGCAGCTTTTTATTTAGGAATATCAGCATTAGAACAAATACAACAACATCACCGGAATATGCTCGACATAAGGCACTTCGATTATTCCAAAAAGAATTAGCACCGGCTTTGAATTTGAAGATAGATGATAATGATAATGATAATAAGGAGGAAGCATCGGCAAGAAAGAGATACTATCGAAACTTCCATCCGAACTATCACGGGAGGTCAAGGTTCTCAAATCACTGTCGAATTCGGAATTAATATAAGTAATAACAACAACAACAACAATGCAGATAATAATAGTAATAGTAACGACAATAACATCCAACAATTGATGAAAATATCAAGAGGATTTGATCATGATGATATTCTGGAGGATGTAATAAATTGGTTAGGTAGTCAAGCCAGTATGATACCGAGTAAATTAGAGACAGGTGAATGGAGTCTGTGGATCGTAATACACATGGTTCCGAAGAAGATTATAATTACCATCGTCTGGATGTGTCGGAATTATCCAATAAAACTCTTCACTATATCGGTTGTTGGCCATCCGGACGGATAGCAATAGTTCCTAGCTTACAGAACTTTTATAAGAAGACACGTCTACGTCTGCGGCGGTAGCCCAACAACAACAACAGTTATTACCCGTTTCAGCTCGTCCCTTCAACATAATTAATAGTAACTCTGCTGCTATATATTCCGCTTCAGCTTCAGCTTCTTCACGTGTTGGGATACAGCAAAATAATAATAATGAGAATGAGAATGGATGTGACGCTGATCATGCCATTGAAATAGATTAATAGGAGCACTTACTCGACATTGTTAACATTACGTACTGTATGTTATTTAATGTCCTCATTGATGAAGAATTATCATCATATAGTATATTATGAAGGTAAATGAACGATGAGAATAGAATCTAATTTAAAATATTGTTAGTCTAAAGTCTAATTATATATATATATTCGTCCCAAGTAAATCCCGAGACTTATTCTAATACATGACATTATCTTGTTTATAGGGTGAAAGAACAGCTTTGATTTATGATACTTTGATTTTTCTTATCTTTGATCCTTTCCACCCAAAAATTCACCTTCAATGTCTGTTACAAGATACCCATCTTTCTTCTCAATCGGTATCGATTCTATAGGATAACATCGTTTGGTACTGTATCTACAACTTCCAAACATCAAAGACGTGTACGAAATGTTCTGTCGAAGCCACCAGGATGTTTTTTGTGGTCCATGCGAACGATTTGAATTTGTCACTTCTTTTTAGTTTACCCGTGATCGGCGGCCAACAGGAGCAAATAACAGGCGCTTCGCCCAATTTCGAGTAACGATCGATAACCAGCAAAATGGTTCCCCCGATAGTGCCAATCTTTGGTTATCTTTACTGTAGCTTATACAGGAACACCGCCATCGAAGCCGATCCAATCGCGAGCCGACCAATGTTTTTCATTACTTTCGTCATCGTCATCGTCGTCGTCATTGTTACTGTCGTCATCATTGTCTTCATTATTGGACGAGCGTTTTTCGAAGATCCGAAGACGCTTATCTAGACAACCTATTCCAATCGAACGACCGTCCTGCGAAGCAGCACACGACAACACAGCGGATGATCCAACGGTGAATCTGCGGTGCCGTATTGTCATTGTATCCGCGTTGACTATTGTCAGTCCACCGTAAAACAGCAACAGCCAGTAATTGATGATGATCTTTCTTATTTGTATTGTTACTTCTAAGAAAGGTCAGATCGTAAACAGTCCCTTCCATCTGAACAATTTCCACCATTGATCATAACTTTCTTTCCAGCCGCTGCGGCAAAGTATCGTCCATCTTCACTCCAAGTAGCCTTTTTACCCAACCTGACGA
>FMBT01000191.1:0-35993 GCA_900095095.1 Fragilariopsis cylindrus CCMP1102
GCTAATGCTTAATGCTAATGCTAATACTATATTAGAACACTATCGAAAACCATCTTTCCGCAGCAGTTCCTGCACTGAATTACCATGCCATCGTGTACGACGAAGAAGACATAGTCCGTATGCTGAATATAAGAATAACAGGAGAGCTAGGGAAGCAATGAAACCGGATCTTAGTTGTATACATCATGGTCTTTACCATCACACGGATGATTCTTCAAATTTGAATACTTCGTACAGCATGCACGGCTGTCAGTTTCATTCGTCGTCAACAAGACGTACTGGTCAGAATAAGCGGGGGCTCCAAGAACAAACTACAGAGCAATTAATTGGCGCATTTTCTGAACTACAAGTACGAAAGCAACATCAAAATGCATGCGTCCAACAGCAGCAAAACCGCTGTTGATTTTGATCTCATGCAATGCTATACTATTCGATCGAATGAACTTACGATAGAGCATACATGTTACCAATTTTATTCCTAGTAAAAAATTACTTGACTCATTTTTCCTACTATTTTCTCAATCGGTACTATGTGTATGTCTGTATAAATGTTCCTGGAGAAGTCAATGCTAGTGCCGCTGAGTACCGATAGAGTGAGTTGATCATTGAATGTGATTGTCCGGAGATGCCAGCCAGTTAATATGCTCAGTTCTCCCTTTCAATTGTTGCTACCAGTTCCGTTGAATCTTTGTTATCTAACTGATGTGTGTGTCTGCTGCCAAACCCTTTGATTTACACTCCCTGTGTTGAATAACATTCTCTAAAATCCTTGTGCTAATTCATTTGAGTTTTTTGACTTGATTGGTACTGAGCTGGTGTAATCTTTTTCAGAACCACACATTTGTATCAAGATGTTGACATAAGTTATGGTTTTAGGGCTTTGTTCAGAAGATTCTGCTTTGGATTCCTTCAGTTTTTATTGTGGCAATATTGTTCAGTGATGCAAACTTCTTTAGAAACTTGCTATCAACTAACTTTATACAGCTGCTGAACACTGTCAGCCTGGGCAAACCTTGGAAAAAATCCTGTTGATTGCTATTAACCATATTTTCATTGGCAATGCCCTGCTGGGTGACATCCATACCACATAACCACTAGAAACTGACAATGACCCTGTAATCGGATTGACAGGAGATAGGGTTATCGATCTGGGAAAGGTGGGATAATATTGTGTGGACCTCATATATACTTGCTGCTTGTTTGTTGTGGTGGGAGTTCTAAACCCATGATTTTGTTTGGGAAGTTTGTATGATGAGACCTCATCTTCAAGAAGAGGAACAAACTAGAGATTCTGAGATAAAGCACATTTGCATTTGAGTACTGTAGTAGTATTAGTATCAACTCTTGTTGGACCTATAAAAGTATCCAATGAATAATGTGACTGTAGTGCATTAAACTCATTATGACCATTGACACACACTTTTATGAGGTCTATGGTACTATGCCGCCATGCTCTAAACTAGTTTTCTAGAGTAAAGGCGTTTCATATGTGATAATTATACTGCGTTGGGTGGCATATGTATAGCATTTTCTAGGGCTAACGTCTTAGAACGCACATTTTTTGGTAGTCTCATATTTTTTCTCACAAAATCACACAACTCCACACTCAAACACTGCTAATTTAAATAACACTGCTGTTGGAATGATGTGTTTGAATTGCCAGGATACCTAATAGGAATTCCGTAGTGAACTGTGGAGCAGCTTGCCGTGCGCACATATTGTATAACTGGACTAACACACTAGTGAATGATCGCTAATCCCTCATAATTCACTGGTGTAACATACTACTCTATGATATCAATCAATAGACGTATGTATCTAGAATGCAGATTAATGCCATAATTACTATATTATCGTAATAAAGCTATTCTAGATCATGGCAGAGCTGCACAGTGCTAGTACCATAAAAAAAATTATCCCGCGCGTCTTGAAAGCTAAACACCGTGCAAAAAAATCTGAGGACCATGAATTTCTTTCACATCACAGCTACTGTACAATTGTAAAACAGCAAGCCCTAATACTACTAAGTTACGGTAAGTTACGACAACAACATCACCGAGAGTAAAGAATTTTAAGCACCCAATGACATCTTCACCATCTTCCAATTCGTGGATACTTCCTTTTGTACTAGGTGCTTCTGCGTCGCTTTCGGTAGCATGGATATCGCAAAACTGGCAAAACATTTCATCACTGTTATTGATGCCGACACATCAGTCTGCGAGAAAGGAGGAATTGGCTTCTAACAGTTCGACCGCAACAGGAGAGGATGTTTTTGACCATGAGGAGCTCTCGCATCGAACGCTTCGAAAGGCAGAGGCTGTGATTCAATGGCGAACAAAGTAAGTTCTTGCACATCATAATATTACTACTCGCACTCCTCATTCTAAACATACACGGTACACTATCTTGATTTCCAACATTACTACTTTCTTTCTTGCATAATTCTAAAGTCGTCTGATCATCGTGGTTGAAAGATGTACCAATGATCACAACTACTCCGCTATACTGCGTACTGTCGAGGCTCTGGGTGTGGCAACGGTGTACATGATCGATCCACCCGATGTCGTTATGGAAGAAGACGAAAACATGCTAGACCAACAACAGAATAAAATTCAAAGGACACCAGAGGAACTGAACCAACGTCGTCTTCATCACATTTTTGCTCGAAATGCGACCGAATGGATCACCGTTCGAGATTTTGAGACAGTCGAAGATTGTGTAGCGTGTTGTCGAAAGCAAGGTTATAAATTATGGGTAACGGTAAGTTTGAATTGCAGGAAGGAAGAAAATAATGAGTCAATCCTCCGAAACTAGTCAAGAAACATTAGAGATATCCCGCACAAGTAGAGATGTACAAACTATATTCTAACACAATTGAATCGTTTGTTTAGGATCTTTCGCAAGCAGCAGAAGCATTAGACTTGAGCCCGAATCCGTCGAAACCTCTAAGGATACCAGATAAAATTGCTTTGGTATTTGGAACTGAAGCCGTTGGTGCCAGTAATTATATTCTTGAGCAAGCCGATAAACGTGTGTATTTGCCATTAAGAGGCTTTGCGGATTCTCTAAACCTTTCAGTTTCGACGGCTCTTGTTACTCAAGCACTCTTTTTTCTAGATCCATCGTTGATCGGGGCAATGAGTGAGGGAGAAAGAAAAGATATGCGAAAAGCTTGGTTTACTAAACTTGCACAACAAAGGTTACTAACGTCAAAACAGAAAAAGGATCGAAAAATATTGGGAGCAAAGATGAAGAAATGTGAGACTTTGAATAAACGCATACAGGACGATCCCGACTATTATATACAACCAGGAGAGCAGAAAAAGCTCGATGAATGGTCTTCATATCAACGTGAACTAGAAAGTATCGAAGCCCTTATTGATCCAGTAAAAGTTCAAATAGCAGTACAAGAATGGATTGATAATCCACCAGTCCCTTTGACGGTAAGTTTGTGATATATTGTGTCTATATTATGTGTGATGTACCAATTTAACATATTCTTACTACTTTCAACTTTTGTTGACACCTGTCGATACATATTTCTATTCATAATCCTAGGATCTTCGCCGAGCAGATACCCACCGTGGTAAGTGCAATGTACTGAAAGAATTGACGTGCTATATACAACTCGTCGGCCTCCATACGATCTCTAAGAGTCTCACATTGATGTTTTCGTATTTTCTTCTTCCGCTGAACACATAAACGAAAGTATGTTTTGTTGGAAAGAACACAAGGCATATGCATAAAGAGCATTGGTAAGGGATTGTATTCCTGTACATAGCTCTAGAAAGCGAAGGTTTTTAGTATCTACCATATATCTCAAAAAGTAGTATTTATTTCTAATTATCTTCTTCTTGCTGCTGCTTCTGCTGCTTCCGTCTTGCATTCAACAGGAAAGATATGGTTGCCACTAGCAACAAAGGTACCATAGAAGGGGTAACTGCTTCGGAATTTCGTCGAAAGATGGGAACCGTGACTGAGGCAGACAATGATGCCAGTAATGAACATTCCGAGGACCGAATGTCTGCTATCAGATCCCAATTTTAAAGATATGAAATATATGAATTATCCAGTTCGTGTACAAATGAATACGAAGATAAGATAAACGAATATTCAAATTGTTCCTTTAATAAGTACATTCTAATTAATTAATTTTCGGTATTGATAGCCAATTTTCTTTATTTTCTTTTTCTTCTATACTCGTAGTAACTTAATCAAACGCTCATAGTACTTTTGAGTGATTCGTTCGAGCGGTGTCTCAACCAATTTTCACGGAGTTCGGGAACTTTTGATACAACGTGTTCATCATAATCTCTGTGGGTTCAGATCGAAAGTAGCAAGAACGGAGAACAATGTACACCGTGATAGTGACGACGGACGACGACGACGGAAGAATGATGTGTTAATGATGACCTAACAACGAAAAAATTAAATAGGCACTACTCTTTATAGGCGCAAGCCAGGACGGTTTGATAACTTTACTCACCTCGATTCGTAATCAATATGTACAAAACACCGCTCGACTTCTTCTCTTGCTTCTATCTCATATTGGAGTTCCATTCCTTAAAGGGGGGGAGGGGGGGTAAGACGAAAAGAAAAGTTGCATAAGGTGAGTTGGTTGATGACGAAAAATAGTAGATAGTTCAGAGCGTGCGTGTATATAACTGTATCTACCAGTCCACCGACGTACCAAGGTCGTGCGATTCTTTCAATAATGTGTATTCGGGCATAACAACTTCAAGTTCAACAAGAAACTTTGGTCCAAAATGATAGGCACGGCAGGTATCTACAATCAAGCGTTCATCAAAGTTTTCTGACATATCAATCAACTCTTCAATTAATTCTTGTGGTGCACTCTTCCCCGTAAGTTGTTCAATTTGTTCTTTCCCAGTATGGTACCACGAGTAAATAATGTATACAGAGATAATAATGGCACCGACGCCATCACACCACCACAACTTGTTTGAGTATAACGCCAATAAGAGAGAGATAGCTGATATACCATTGCTCAGGGCATCGTTCCAGTGATCTTGAGCCACTGCTTCAAGAGTAGGATCCGAATATTGAATACTCTTGGAACTTCCGTATGATCTTTTATTAGATGCAGAATTGCATAAGTATAACAGCAACAGCTTAATTACAACAATAGCTGACATCGAAATACAAGAATAATATCCTTGCTGGAATGACATGTTCTCCAAGTTAGAATCTTTGAAAATCAATGTCTCAAACGATTCTTTCAAAACTTCAAAACTTGCCATCCCCATCAACGAGGCGCAAGTTAAGACGCCTACGTAATAAATATTGTTTCGTTGTAAAGATGAGACTACAAGGCTATATATATACACTCACAAAAGGCATAATTGCTGCCATTAGAATTGTAGCAAATCACTACTAGTACCACTTGTACTTACCAATAGGTTCGAGTCTGGACGCGCCTGCTGGATACTTCGCACTAGAGCGTTGCATACTGCTATGTTTTTCTGTATAGTTTAAAACTGAGACAATTAAAGAAACAAGGAGAGAACAATATTGAAATAACAATGAGATCGAATGATCAAAGAACTCGTGTAGGAAAATTAGGAAGAGAGAGAGAGATGGATGGATGCATCGATTCGATGCTGTCGTCAAAAATATACGTCTTTTTGATAGGTACGATACTGACCAAATTGCGATATAACATCCAAAACAGAGTCCAGCAAAGCTGCTAGAACGGACAACGACATAGTTTGGATGTAGGCTATCAATTTCGTAACTGTTATGAAAATATTAGCCCACAGACTCAATTCAAGAGCGATTCTTCTTAACGACCACTTCTGTACATTATCATCCTCACTATTGTAATCTGTTGTTGCTCCGCTTGTTGCTGATGGATCGTCAATATTTAATAAACCAATCGCATCGGTTGGTTCGTTTGCGATTGCGAGCCAGAATCGACTGTCGACCCGTAGGTGTTCTTGATGAAGTCGTTCAAGCTTGTAAAGCGAGAAGAATTATTACGACTTGTATTATTTCCGACCTCCATCATGTTTGTTGATTCTAGATAGACAGATAGAAGAACTTATATAAGATCACTTGATTGATTAATTTTTGAAACTGCTAACATCCATCAACACTTCTTGTATCACTAATATAATTGTATGGCATACCTTCAACACAATTAAGTTGTAGTACAATACTGTCAACAATTGACACACACTGTACCATGTCATGACGTTCCGAGTGAACTTCGTTGATACCGGTAAAAGTTAAGAGCTTTTCAAAAAAGAACTGCCGGTAATTTTGGTGGTCAACAAAACGAGCATTCATTCACGAATCGAGTCCCATTTACACCTGTATTTCCTTAGCAAGAGAGTTTCGCGATAAAAATTAAACACAAAAGTACAGAAGTACTGTAGTAACTAGTGGTGGTAAGTTGTGTGTAAGGAGCATCCGGTAATGAAATTTCAAAGTTCAAACTATCGCGCGATAACTTGTGAATTTTCTCCCTCTTCGAATTTTTCCCTCCCCCGAAACTTTCGTTCGTGCGAATTTTTTGCACGATCAATCATTCGTGCGAATTTTTTTCGCGGAATTTCCTTTTGATATTATATATATATACAGTATATTACAACCAGCCACCACCGCACCAGTTCGAGAGGATTGAACAGTGCCAACCATGTTAATACCCCATTCTTCCCTCCCAACTTGACACATAGCATCACCCATGTAAGCAGAGACACAATGCCCTTTATGCTTCCAAGGATCAAGCATTAAATTCTAGAGGGATACCATCTTGAGTTTAGTTGCAGCATGTTCATTGTGTGTACATTGATATCCTCATCGCCCTTACCACCATACACCCTAGCAAACAACTTGTATGTATGTAGAGGTCCCTTGATGATACAGACAGTATAAAAAGTAGCACCAGCTTGAATCGGTTTAGGCTCTGGTCCTATAGTCATGACAATATGATACCAGCCTGCAACTCGGCTCCCATCTGTTGTATAATCCACTTTCCAGGTTTAACTATAGAACTTGTCACCGCTTGTAAGAAGAAGAAGAAGAAGAAGAGGAAGCAGAAGCAGAAGAAGCAGAAGAAGGAGGGAAGGCAGTTTAGTAATCGATTCAAAACATGATAACAACAACAAATACACTACACTACATACCTTATTATATATCCATCTATTTTCTAACATTCCATGCTTTAATCTATGTGATGCAGTAGACGGATCGGCTAACACCTGAGGATCATCATAAATATCATCCCAATCACCATCTCCCATAAACTGCCAATCATCACTGTAGTGCAGACAGCTAGTCATGTCTTCCATTGTATTCTTTGTCATTGATGCTTGATAAAAAGGACCTATCATCAATGGAGATATGTTTGGTCTGTTTTTTGATGAAGGAAAAGTTGTGTTTGTGTGTGTGTGTGTGTGTGTGTGTGTGTGTTGTAGAATCAACTCCAACTAAACAAATAACAGCCGCACCTATATGCTGCTGCTGGGTTGACTCCCATCTCTGTCTTCCCCACATCATTATGATAGTATTATTAAATTTATCTTAAGTCCATTGTCAATCGATCGATCAGCCAATCGATTGGTTGAACAAGTAGTGTTCAAAGGAACAATATTAATGGATTACCGTGTAAAGGTGTGCGTAGTTTTTTTTTTACAAAGCGGGTATGCAAAGCGTGTACTGTAGTATCCCATAAAGGCTTCAAAAAAAATCACGCTAAAAAATAAATTATTTAGTTTCTAGCAAACCCCCAAAAATTAATAGTGCCTAAAGGGCGCCCTGCAGCTAGCAGCTAGACGGCTTAATTGCGTGTTATTTAACACACCACGATCAATGCATTTTTTAAGACCATTTTCATTTTATTTTATTTTATTTTATTTTCACAAACATACTGAATAACTTACTTTCACAAATAATAATAGTATATATTATATATTTTACGACGAACGATTCTTTCATTCCAACTTTTATTCTTTGTTACATCAATTAATCATCTTACTATTTTCTAATTGTTGTAATGACGATTCTTCTAACTACACGTACCACCATCTTCTCCATCATCGCTGTCGTCGGTATTCTGCTGACAAATGCAATTAGTATTCCGATTGTTCGGGCGGATGAAAGAGAAGCTTCTCCAGGAAACAGCGACACTTCTATTACTTCCATCGCAGGTGGTGATGATGATGACATTGTCTATGATAACATGGTCTATGATGACATTGTCTATGATGACAACGTCGGTGATGACTTCGTCTTTGATGACTATGTCTATGATGACATTGTCTATGATGACATTGTCTATGATGACAACGTCGGTGATGACTTCGTCTTTGATGACTATGTTTTTGATGACTACGTCTATGATGACATTGTCTATGATGACAACGTTGGTGATGACTACGTCGGTGATGACAATGTCGGTGATGACAACGTCGGTGATAGTGGTGGTGATGCGTTTATCTTTGACTCCAAAGAAAATCCATGGATTGCACCTGATTTAGATATCGGTGGCGATGAACGATCACCGGATCGACTTATCAATGCGTTGGCTAATCATGGAATTATAGATCGTACCGGACGAAACATTGATTTGTTTGATTTTGCTGAGAAAATGGAAAATATTTATGGTCTTTCTAAGGAATATATCTACCTAACAAAATTATTAACAATAATTGATTGTGGACAAACATACGAAGATGAGAGTGGTATTATCCGTTTTAATTTATATGATTTATTCGAATCGGGATGTGAAGATTTACGTTCTATACTCGTTACTATGGACGTGAACGCAACAAGTACCACCGCCGTTAATCAAACCTTACTGGATGAATTACTTATGATGAACACTACAAGTAATAGTACAGGTAATGATGATAACATTATTACATTAGAGGATCTTGCAATCTTTGGATACGGTCGTATATTTGATATATACAATAACAAAATTATTGATAATGGAAATGAAAACTATACCATTCTGGGTAGTGAATTTATAGCAGTTGAATTACTTTCTCTTGGTTTGATTGGAACAAATCCTAATCTAACAACAATTGAAACGGATCGATTAAATGACTTTTTACTATATGAACGATTACCAGAAAATTATACGTTGCTTCGTCCTAAATTACCGTATAACTTTCTACTTGCAAATGATCCTACGTATCCACTTTTCTTTGATTGTAAGTAAAATAAACAAACAAACAAACAAACAAACAAACAAACAAACAAACAAACAGACAAGCAAATGCATATATACATATATATGTGTGTGTGAGTGTGTACGTATACGTATTCGTGTACATGTGCAGTGTTGGATGTTACACTAAATATGGTTTTTTCTTTCATCGTTTTCTTCCTAATAGTATATTTGATCATGGAAGATGCAATGAACGCAACGTTTTATACGAATCCAAATTATGGACTCGACGGTAGTAGTAGCAGTAGTAGTAATAACGTTTCCGGGGACAATGAATTCTTCGATGACGATAATGCCTTCTACGACGATTTCCTTCTTGATGACGATGGTGGTGGTGCTTTCGATGATGATGGTGGAATCTTTGACGATTTCTTATTCGATGATGACGGTGCTTTTTTCGATGATGACGGTGCTTTTTTCGATGATGATGGTGCTTTTTTCGATGATGACGGTGCTTTTTTCGATGATGATGGTGCATTTTTCGATGATGATGGTGCTTTTTTCGATGATGACGGTGCTTTTTTCGATGATGATGGTGCTTTTTTCGATGATGATGGTGGTGGTGCTTTCGATGATGATGGTGCTTTTTTCGATGATGACGGTGCTTTTTTCGATGATGATGGTGGTGGTGCTTTCGATGACGACTTTACACCGTTCGATGATGATGGTGGTGTTGCTTTCGATGATGATGGTGGCATCGTTGACGATTTCTTATTCGATGACGACGGTGCTGTTTTCGATGATGATGGTGGCTTATTCTTTGATGATGATTTCCAATTCGATGATGGGGGTTTCGTCTTTGATGACGACATTACACCGTTCGATGATAGCAACTTCGATGATAGCAACTTCGATGACGATGATATTATTACACCGGTACCAACTGCAACTGCTGGGCCGAGTTTTAGTACAAGACCAACTCTAAGACCAACGTATACTCAAGGACCTACATCATTGGAAACATCATTAGTGACACCCTCGATTCAGAGTTCGTCGGTTCCAACTTCGTATACGGAGGATACCTCTAGTCCTATACCAACGGAAACATTCACTCCTACGGATACATTCCATCCTACAACTGCTGGGCCAAGTTTTAGTACAAAACCAACTCTAAGACCAACGTATACTCAAGGACCTACATCATTGGAAACATCATTAGTGACACCCTCGATTCAGAGTTCGTCGGTTCCAACTTCGTATACGGAGGATACCTCTAGTCCTATACCAACGGAAACATTCACTCCTACTCCTACGGATACATTCCCTCCTACGGATAATACTTCCGCGACTCCCACAGAACCACCGACGAACAAGTTAACCACAGAATTAGAATCATTGTCTCCCATCGAATCGATTAGTCCTACTAGTCCTATACCAACCGAAACATTCCCTCCTACGGATGATACTTCCGCGGCTCCGACAGAACCACCGACGAACGAATTAACCACAGAATCAGAATCGTTGTCTCCCGTCGAATCGATTAGTCCTACTAGTCCTATACCAACCGAAACATTCCCTCCTACAGATGACACTTCTACTCCTACGAGTCCTACAGAACCACCGACGAACGAATTAACCACAGAATCAGAATCGTTGTCACCCATCGAACCGATTAGTCCTACTAGTCCTATACCAACCGAACCATTCCCTCCTACGGATGACACTTCTACTCCTACGAGTCCTACAGAACCACCAACGACCGAATTAACTACAGAACCAGAATCGTCGTCTCCTACCGAACCGATCAGTCCTACTAGTCCTATACCAACTGAAATATTCCCTCCTACGGACGATACGTTGTTTCCTATCGAATCAACTAGTCCTACTAGCGACAAACCAACCTTTACTATTACCACCTCGCCTACTATCTCGCCTGCCATCTCGCCTACCATCTCGCCTACCATCTCGCCTACCATCTCGCCTACCTTCTCACCTACCATCTCACCTACCATCTCACCTACCATCTCGCCTACCATCTCACCCACCATCTCACCCACCATCTCACCTACCATCTCACCTACCATCTCACCTACCTTCTCGCCTGCCATCTCGCCTACCATTTCGCCTACCATCTCGCCCACCATCTCACCTACCATCTCGCCTGCCATCTCGCCCACCATCACGCCTACTACGTCGCCCATTATCTCGCCCATTATCTCGCCTACTACGTCGCCAACCGCTTCTCCAATTACCTCTCCTACGACGTCTCCAACAACTACTAAGGCACCCAGTACACGAAGACGTAGCCTAAAAACAGCTGCTTATACTGATGCTTATACTAACAATGGTGGGATTATAATTTAAGGGACTTCCAGTTGTGTAAGTTGACTTGTTCTTTCGAACGAACAAACAAGACCAATCATCTTACATAACATGATACAATACGATAAAAAAACAAGGTATAATGCAACATGAAAAACAGAAACAAAAAGTATTTATGTGTATTATATTCTCGAAGGAAAAAATAGCAACACAAATTCATATATAATCCGTAGAACATCCTAACATCCTAATACATATACATTATCTAATTATTCCTGTACAATTCATCAAAATGTGCCATATAAATTCCTTGCATGCAACATATTCACTTCCTGTGATGGGTTGTGTTCAAATATCATTAGACTTTGTCTTGTGGTCCCCTGAGATGAATCTGAAAATACCAGAGTATTGAATATTGAGTGAGTGTAACCATCTATGTGTGGTGGAAAATCTTCGAGGGGTAACATAGTGTAGAGTTCATATTATGTTCTTAAGAAGTACTGTAATTGTGTTTACTGGAACCAGCTTGGTTGCTGAGTAGGTGCACCTGAATATGGAGTCGAATTTCGAAACGTCACAAGAGGTGCATATGAAAGGAGAAATACAGATTGGAATTTAGAGTAAGAGCTAAACTACTGGTCTAGTAACATCTATTATCATTATATTGATGAATCTAGTCGGTTCAATTATTACAGCCTTTTCCTATTTTGTTATGTACGCAAAAAAAAGAGGCAAATGTTTTACATTGCACCATGTATGCCTATATAATACACACACACACACAATATGGTATGTCTTATGGAAATTCCCTTCTACTATTGTTTTTCTGACACGTGGATAATATTGGTGGTGCGAAAATATGCACTTCTTATGCTTTGATCTGGCCTCCATATAGGATATATCATATATACCGAACATAATGAAAATATCAATTGATATTTATATATATATATGCATTATATATATTTATATATATTTATATAAGGCAGTCAACACGTTGTACATACGCGTATCTCATATCACGCATGGGGTGATACTGTAGGTTCATGCACCAGTTTGGATTCAGAGGACATTGTTATATCAAACTGGACCCAATGGACTGGAATCGATACAGTAGCAATCATATAAAGAGGAAGGAGGAGATGAAACTTTGATTTGAATACACAGTCTTCTCTTCTTGAGACAAGCTGATACGATTGTACTCAAATTAACCGCAAATAATTGGTATCCACAGAAGAATCTTTCACCCCCAGTCTTATCTTATTGTTTCGTTTCTTTTCATGCGATGCTACATGTGCATTCACAAAAATAGTACGTGTCAAATTTAATGAGAACATGTTTCAACAATGACTTCAGATTATGCAGACAGATATAGTCATGTTAATATCATCAGCCAATAGTATATGGAATACATTCGTCTTATGATCTCTCTCTCTCTTACCTTTCTATTGCCATATACTACATCAATAATGTAAACAAGAAACGACTGATTTACTGCACATTAACAGAGCTCTAGTTTTTTTGTAATCGCCTACTTTTTCTGCTGGAAAAAGTAGCTAATTGAATTCTGGTTGTTTCTGGAAGGCGAACTACTGTCAGTGTTCACAGAGGCTCTCATTTTTGATGGTCTGTTCTTTTTATTGAGCGAAGAATTCGATGTTGTCGATGCTGATGGTCGTTTTCTATCTCCAGTGGTAGTGGACGATGATGTTATCGTTGTAACACCATCTGAATTCTTATCTACATCAGATGATGATTTCGATTTGTTTGCGCTGTTCTTCTCAAACGCCGAATTTTTTTTCGTCTCTTCTTGTTCAGTTTTAACAGTAGTTTTCGCGAAGAAATTTGTAACCGATTGGGTAGTTTCTTTTATCTCCTTTATTACCTTCTCACCTTGAAATTTTAGATTAGAAACCTCGGGGGATACTTTGTGCCAGGCGAATCCGTTATTGTTAAGACGAGCTGCATCGTCTATTTGTTCTTTTAATGCCTCAGACGGTTGTGTCAACCATCTTTTGGCAAGATCGATGTCCCAGATACAAACAGGCATTCGATGATGGAGCCATTCAATTTGCTTCGACGCTTTTGTGGTGAGCATTGTGAAACTATGAAGATCTGGCGAATTAGAATTCCCTGTTGAAACTTTTGTATACAATCCTGCAATCAACAAAGGTTGTCGTTGTCCTGATTTATCATCTTCCTTTTCCTGTTGTTTCCGATAGACAAAGTATGGTTGCTTTCTTTTAAAGTATGGATGTGGTTTCCATTCAAAGTATCCGTCTAATGCAACGACACATGTTTTCCCCTGAAAGGCTAATCTCGAGAACGTCAACTTAGAATACAACGTTTCAGACCGGGCGTTATAGCATAAATTTTGAAAACAAATCTTGATTATTTCCTTTTCGTTTGTGTACAGCGGTTTCCTCGCAGTAGCACTTTTCGATACTAGTCCCCATTTCTTTTTACTGGCCACTAATTCTCGACTTTTTTCATTCAGCGAAATTACCGAGCAGTCCATACCGGGAGAAGTATTGAAATTGTCGCAATGAATACGACTATCGTCCCCGGCTGGTGATACACCAAATTTGTTGGCTGCAGCTTCAGCAAGACTGCATGTTTGAGCAATCCTTCCACACATCTTCGATATATATTTGTTTTTGTTATTCCGAGCTTACTTCTTGTCCATTGGGTAGTTGGTGAGTAGGGGTGTACTGACTATGACATGTTCTGATGTTATGAATATTCGATTTTCTTTCCTTTAACGGGACTCTCGGTACGTTCAAAACGTGACTGAGAGTACTTAATAGCTAGCTGCTATGGGACATGATTTTTCAATTTTCAATTCTACAAAACTACTAGATGGAATATAGTTTATATTTGAATAGCTAATAGTAGAGATCTAAATCATAGAATATTAAATCTTGTGAGGCATTTTTGTTGTGGCGCATAATATTATCGACAAATTTCATAATTATTTATTGATATTCCCCCCTCCCTCCCTTAAATTGGATTATTGCTCCGAAGGTCAATCCATTGTACTTTGAAGTTTTTCAATTAAGGCAGCCTTCCTTAATCCGGTATATGAGATTTTCCGCTTTCTACATTCACTCTGAAGCTCTTTGACCGTCATTTTAGAGAAGTCGACATTATTTTGTATTGTGTCTTCAGTAATAGACGACAATTTGGCTCCTTGTTTTGGGGATCTCGCAGCTGATGACCTTGACCTTACAGATACTCGAGATTGTACGGAGGCTTCATCATCATCATCATCATCATTCATTTTCAGCAGCGTTATTCTTTTGCTTTGAACTCCTCGCAGTAGATGATCTTGACCTTGTAGATATACGAGATTGAACTGATACTTCATCATCATTATTATCATCGTGTCAACATTCTTTTTCTTTTGTTTTGAACTCCTTGCAGTAGTAGATGACCTCGACCTTGTCGATACTCGAGATTTAACTGAGACTTCATCATCATTTTCAATATCGATATTCTTTGTATTCTTTGAGCTATCTTTTGGCGGTCTCGGTGGTAAGCCTGCTCGGATCATGGACTTCTTCGCTGCAGGAGCAGTAGAATCCTCGTCTTTATTTTTATTTCTAACACCACGGCGAGCTGCCCCTCGCTTTGGTCGCGAAGCCGTCGATCTAACACTTCCGCTACACTGATATCTACAGATTTTTCTTCACCGGACTCTTCTTCCTCACCTATTCTTCGAAGAGTACCAGGGCCTTGCTTGCTACGCCTAGTTGCAGGCGATCCTTGTTTCGACCGCATAGATCTTGAACTTGTCGAAACACTTCTTTCGTCATCTGTGCGTCCTGTCTTCCTCTTTCGACTTGACTTTCGGGTTGGTGTAGATATCTCATCTTTTGGTTCACCTCCTATGAATTGGGGTATATCGGAAGGGCCAGCTTCGTTGGTGTCGTCGACATTCTGTTGTTTCCCTTCATCGTGAACTAAAGCTACATTAGCCAAATCTGCTTTCTTGCTGCTTTCTATGATTTGTTCCGGCTTCACAGATTTTTTCTGATGTCCAGTCATGTTAATCTTCACATCGTACGTGTTATCAGGGTTAACCGCAGTAATTCTTGCCTTATCGACATAACCCTTGTGTGCACTCTTGAGATCTACGACATCACCAACTAAATACTGGTAAGTATTTCCAGGTTCTAACCTGATTTCTTTTTTTTCTTTAGGAATCTGGTCAGTCGTGTCGTCTAGAGCATCGTAAGACTTTGAATCATCTTTAACCGGAACGACTTCATTTTCAACGGTTTCTTCCTTATTGGTTTTTATCATTATATCATCCCTACTATCTAATGGGTCATTGACTTCGTCGTCACTGCACGAGTTGGAATGCTCAGAATTCTCCGCTTTTTCATCTTCTTGACATTCCTTTGATGTAACGAAATTGCCTGTCTTTTCGTCGTCAACAGTGCGTGCCAAGAATTGTTCAGAAGGTCCAGAAATATCATTTTCAACCTCCATTTCTTCCTCTTTTGATTGCCATCGTTGCTTTCCTCTTTTTCAGGTTGATCGACAATCACAATTTCATCAGAACTGTCGGAATCACTTTCTTCTCTATCCGAATTATCGTCATTATTTTCTGACTGGTTTCTCCTGTCAGTAAGCTGGATAACATCATTCATAGTTGTATCTTCATTTAACGAATCTTGGTTCGTTCTATCTTTTGCATCCTCAAGATCAGTTCCTGTAACTGTATTCACGCTATTTCGAGTTGGTATTTCGTTCATGGGCACGTCAGTATCCGCATCAGTATCTTCTTTCATACAGTCACGGTTTATTCCTTGTTGGTCATTATCATCGATCATCATGTCTTCCTTAGAATCTTCCTCTACGTCCATCATGGCGTCCTTGCACTCTTCAGTTTCTAACTCAACTTCAAGTTCAACTTCGACGTCCTTGTTGCCAGTAGATTCGATGGTTTCAATACCAACACCCTTTTCGGTTGATCGTGGCTCAAGATCTGCATCTACCTTTCGTTTCTCGTCTTCAATATCTTTCGTCGTAGATCCGTCGCTAGACAACGCTTCAATATCTCTATTTGATCCTGACTCGACGACTTCGGCTTCCTCGTTTGCTTTATACTGTTCTACATCGACGTTGGTAGTGTTTTCAATATTCGGTTGACTTTCATTCTTAATAGACAATGCTCCACGAATTGCTTCATCTTCGTCCTTGGTTTCGTCCAGTTTATCTTGTTTATGCGGTTGAGCATTGTCCGTGGTAGACGACTCGGGCTGATGAACACCGGTAGGCTGAGTTTCATCCCTAACAGATGATTTTTCACTGTCTTTGACATTGTCCTCAGCATCTTGTTCCATGATTGATCATTGATCGCTACAGGCAATACTTCGTCATCTCCATCATCGTCGACATGATCGTTTCCAGCTTCTATGATCGGCTGAGTTTCGTCGTCACTAGACAATCCTTCGTCATCAGATCCTGACTCAACGATTTCGGCATCCTCGTTTGATTCGTTATGTTTTCCATCGACACTAGTAGTGTTTTGGTTGAATTTCATCCTTACTAGACAATGATCCGTCGTTTCCTTCTGGACCTGAATCAATGACATCATCTTCGTCCATTGTTTTGTCCGTTTCATCTTGTTTCTGCGGTTGAGCATTATCCGTGGTAGGCGACTCGGGCTTATGAACAGCGACAGGCTGAGTTTTATCCTTAATAGAAGATATCTCGTCGTCTTTGACTTCATCCTCAGCATCTTCTTCCACTGGTTGATCGTTGATCGCTGCAGGAACTACTTCATTATCTCCCAAGCTTGATTCATCCTCAATAGGCATATGCTCATTCTCTTCCCTTGCTTTCGGATTGTCAACAGTATCTTTGAAGGGCTTATCATCGCTGTCCACATCGTCAGATCCATGTTCGGTTGCCTTCTCATCGGACATAGGTTCTGGAGTACCAGTATCGACATTTTTCTCTTCGGAGATGTCATAATTGTCTTGTTGCACCTGTCCACCATCTTCAACGTGAGACATAACTATTACATCGCCATCTCTTGCCTCGGGTTCTACAATGAAGGGAGTACCAGCGTTATTATTAGCATCACACTCCTTTTGAGCAGAACTTTTTTCGTCGAAACTGGCTTCTAGACCCCCAACATCATCATTAAAAATATTATCGACTATAATGACATCTTCCTTGCTATCAATATGGTGTCCCTCAGATCCACCACTATGCGAGGCTTTTTTATTGTCGTGAATTTTATCCTTAATAGAATTTTCGTATTCGACATTATCTTCATTGGTCCTTGCTTTGAGATCATCATCGTCATCATCATCCTTGTTTTCATTACTTTCTTCTTGTGCTTCGGCTTCTTTAGTAGTAGAAGGCGCACTTTCGTCGTTGCCTAATGTTTCGTCAGCGCCAGGTTGCTCTGTAAAGCAAAGCTTTTCGCTAGCGCCGGATATACCATCACCAACGTCTTCGTCAGCCGACATCGCGTTACTTTCTTCGTGAACCGAATCCTCATCATCATCTTCGCTGTCAATCACAATGATTTCATCTTGTTTGCCTTCAGATTTTTCAATTTCTTCGGGAGCTTTGCCTTGTATCTCATCATTTGTGGTACTTACTGCATCAATTTCTTCGTCATCGTCATCTTCAGATTGTAACTCGTCTTCGCTATCAGCGTAGATCAGGCTTTCGTCATTCTCTTTGTTGACCAGTGCTTCTTCTATAGAAGCTCTATCGATTCGGGTATCTGTATCATTTTCGGTGTCTTCCATTGCTTCTTGATTAACCGACTCGTCTTCTGTTTCTAAGCTTTTGCATCCTTCAGTGGCGTAATTTTCGTCATCGGCATCAAAAGATAACGCAACGGACTTAGTCTCTTGTGCAATTGATTTGCCCTCAGTGGTCATTTGCCCCTTTTCTTCTACGCCTTCATTATTTGAGTCTACCTGTTTAGGACCAGGTGGAGCCTCTTTCGCATGACGCGTCCAATCGTGGGTTTTTTGAGCCGTTTGAGCAAAGTCCAGCAAAGTCTTTGGATCTTTACTATCTGCTGAAGCTAGCGGTGATCTGGGCGACATCAACTTCGCGTTAGAAGTGCCTTTTGGTTTTCTTCGAGTTCCGAGAATTCCGCACCAATATCATCTTCTTGCTCTGTGTGCTCGTCAGCCATATCCATGTCATCTGACGCGGGTTCTAAAGGACTCTGTTGCCGATCTGTGCTTCCGTCAATTAAACGGGATTGATCGGTTCGTAGATGCGAATCTCCTTCGTTATTGGTATGCGACGACGTTGGTCCTGTTTGGCTATGTTGAACCGTACCAGCAACATTCGCATGGGATTTCTGTTTTCGCATGCGTTCATCTTCTTCGTCTTCGGTGTGTATTGCTTCGGACACTTCTTCTTCAGTATATCCGTGAGTGTCTTCTGGTTCGTATCCATCTTCGACTTGTGAAGCGTAGCCTACAGTCGAGGTAGCATCAGCACGAAGGTCAGCCTGAGCGGTCCGATTTGCTCTGAATTTTTCGTTTCCATCCTCCTCTTCTGTTGTATCGCCAAATTCACCCCCGACAGCAGCTACTTCCGTCTCAATCTTGTCGATCCTTTGTATATGTTCATGTTCGTCATCAGTGGCATCAGATTCGTTCACAACATCCTGTTGGCCTCATTCGTCTCGTGTACACTTCTAGAAGCTTCGTTTGAGATACTATCATCCTTTTGTCTGGTATCAGTGGAATCTCCATTAGCCCTTTTTTCAATAGATATATCTTCTGCTTGCCCATTATCAGAATGCTTACTTTTAATTCTACTTTCGACGCCATTGTAATTGGCAACACCATCAGCATCTTCCAGTTCTTCTTCGAAATCATCTTGATTGTCGTGATCATTATCTTCATTATCGACAATCTCCAAACCGATAACAGACTCGTCGTCGTCGTCGTCGTCGTCATCATCATCATCATCATTCAAAATTTCACTTTCTTCATCACGATGGTGACTGTCAACTTCTTTGCGATTCTCTTCGACATTATACTGTTCTTTGCTTTCATCATCATCATCATCATCCAAAATCTCATTTCTTTTCACACTCATGAATGTTAGCTTCTTTGGGATTCTCTTCGGCATGATACTGTTCCTCTATTGCATCATCATCATCATCATCATCATCATCATCATCGCCCTCACCATCATCACCATCCAACATTTTAATTTCCTTTTTCGTATCGTGATGCTAGCTTCTTTAGAGTCCTCTCTACTATGGTACAGTTCCTCTCTAATATCATCATCATCCTCATCATCCAAAATCTCAATTTCTTTTTCACACTCATGAATGTTCGCTTCTTTGGGATTCTCTTCGGCATGATACTGTTCCTCTATTTCATCATCATCATCATCATCATCATCATCATCACCCTCACCATCATCATTGTCGTCATTATCATCATCCAACATTTTAATTCTTTTTCGTACTCGCGAATGCTAGCTTCTTTAGAGTCTTCTCTACTATGGTACAGTTCCTCTCTAATATCATCATCATCATCCAAAGTTTCTATTTCTTCTTCACGATGGTAGCGATTAACGTCTTTGGAATTCTCTCCATCATCGTACTGTTCTTGCCTTTTATCTTCGTCATATGTGTAGCAGTCTTCGTCATCCACTAAATAATTATCTTGACCATCATTGACAACACGATTGTACTCTCCTTCCTTTTCAGCATCATCATCAACGTATACATGGGGTCTACTAACGCCATTTTCATCTTCATTTTCATCGTCGACATCGAGAACTTCTACTTCCTCATCGTCATCGTCGACATCGAGAACTTCTATTTCCTCGTCGTCATCGTCGTCGTAAACTTCCTCGTTTATTCCTTCAGCAATATTATGGTCATAATTCTCTTCTTGATAAACATCATTCTTTGTCTCTAATATATCTGTGACAAATTCGTCCTGGTACAGTAGTTGCTCAGCTCCACATTGGTCGTTGGCAAATCTCCCGTGAAGCTTTCTTCTCTCGTCACTACCTTCTCTTCTGTTGCACATTCGACGGGAACTGATGGAGATTCCGGCAATAAAAAGTCATCGAATTTATCTTCATTAGAGTCGGTTTTTGGAGTTCGTTCATATCGTCGTAGTAAGTCAACAAGTCCTGTTGTTTCATCGATGAGTGTAGATGGTATTTTTTGGGTCTGTCGTAAAAAGTTGGCACCCCATTCGTTCAAATCTTTCGCCGCATTGTGTCCGTCAATCTCTACCGGCCATTTTGTTTCCTTAACAAATTCAAGAATCGTAACGGAACCAAGTCCACGCATCTTAAGCAGAAGACGCAACACCGTTTGTTGGCATGCTAAAAGTACGTATTGTTTTTCCTCCATACTTGCATCTTTCTGATCGTATACTCGATTGGCGAGTCCTTCGAAGAAATCCATCATATTTTCTTCGCATTTTTTTCTTGACATGCCATGAAATTATACATAAGTCACGTTTCTTTAAATACCCAGGTGTTTCAATATTACCATCCAAAAACAAGCTTCCATTAGCCAAAAGATAATTCCAGATTTCAAACCACGCTTTATCTTTACTTCGTCGTCCAAACTGGAACTCGAATCCATCTTACGAGTAAGTTCGGCAGCACGCTCGACGTGATGTTGATGGAGCCAAATTTGAATATGTACCAGTAATGGAAACCCGATGCCATACCTCTTCGGGACGGAAGGGTTTTCACAAGATGTCTTTTTCCGTCGACGTCTTTTTTCAGAAGTTGTTGCCTTTGTTTTTTGTCGATATCGTCAACAAAACGTTTCGGGTGCTCCTGATCAATACAGCCAGCGCAAGATTCGATTATTTCTGATTTATATTCTTCAGACCAATCAGCATCATCATATCCATTCTCAATAGTTTGACGACAAATAAAGGCTCTGAGTTGTATAAATCCAATGCGGTTGCATCTTGCAATATGGACAAAATAGAAAGACCGTATGAGCTAGTACAATTAAAGGTGAACATACAAAAATAAGATTAAAAAAATTCCATCAAAGAAAAAAATATGAGAACGAAAGAAAGGGGTGAAAAGGTGTGAGTGGATCATTATACCTAACCAATAAACAATGTCAACCACCACTATTCACAACAACTTACTCTACTCGAGAAAGATAGTAGTAAACAATGCCGACGTAGAAAGTCCTGTTATTGGTTGCCCGGTACTGATACCGGCCAATCCAACCAGAGCCAAACCTGCTCGAATATCACTTTCGGCAAACGTTTTGAATATTGTTGGTAGTCCATGAGCCAGTAGACAAAGTCTGTCCCAGTTAGAGGCGACACCTGTCTCTTTCAAAAGAGACACCAATAAGTAGACGGCAGGAAGTTTGTACCGGCCTTTCAATAGACAGTAAAGCCTACTCCAGAGCTCGAACGATGAAGTCCCAAGCGTCGTCGTTTGGATGGGCGTTTGGTATTCTCGTCTATTACAGCGGATTCATCCTGCGATGACGATGACGACGATGCTACCGCTGATCCGTTGTTGTCACACATTTGGAAAAGGTCTCTCCAAAATTCCATAAGAAACGATGTATACCTCATGTCGACATTATATTATTATTATTATTATCGTCATCATCATAATCGTTGTTGCTGTCAGTCAACTTTAGCACAGTCATGACCGACGGATCTGGTAGAATCCATTTAATGATACCTGCTTGTTCTTTGCATCCTGAAGTATATATTTGTTTTAATATCTTCCATAGCATCTTTGGGGTAATTTTGGTATTACTAAGGTTATCATCACCGTCAATGATGATTCCTAAGAAATCCTGCATCCAAGTGAAGCAGCATACTTGGAAAAATCGTCCCTTTGATATATCATCATTCTCATTAAAAAATCACAAGAGCACCTATCGTGGAACTTGCGAAGTCTCCCTAAACTACTTGTACTCTCGTTGTTGATATCGCTGTCGTTGTTGATCCATTCCTCCCACCACTCATCGTGATCGATGCGGTTGCTGCTGCTGTTGCTTACATGAAACGACATTCTATGAATATGGATATGTATATTAGATTGATTTTACACCCAATACAATCCACTCCTTGTCCTCTTGTTTGTTTCTCTTGTTTGTCTTGTTGTTTAATTAGTACTGTAGGTCCTACGTCAAGTTACAAGTTGAAAGTAATTTGAATGAAGTACTACTAGCAACTATTTTTGTTAGTGCGAGAACACAAAATTCAAAAATATTACAAAGCCAGTAACGTGGTTGCACGTGTTGTGTGGTAGATATTATTTTGAGATGCTTTTGATTTTGTTTGCCACCCCAAATCAGTTCGAAGTTAGTGTCAGTGGGGACCCAAAAGTCAATCACGCGCAGTACTGTTAGTGAGTCGACTCACGAATTATTGACGTCTGTATTTTATTATTTTCTGCTAACTACTAGTAACTTTAGTAGTAAATTAACGTTACAGTATTTCGATATTGTATTATCCTTATTTTGAATTTTATTAGCAATCAAGTAAAATAATTTGGTTCAACTACGGTACTTGCACTTTCGAACTGTTATCTTCTACCATTTGTATGCCGTCATGAGACTATCGTTATGGCTTGTGATCCTGGGACAGGTTTTAATCTGCCTGAGTTTCTGTGCATATTCGACTTCGGGTAAAGACGACGACGATGAAGACCTATCTCAATATTTTTATTTACAATCGGAAGGAGAAAACCATCATGTTATAGAACAAACAAAATCCTCAGGTGATTCCAAACCTGATTTCTTATATTCGCCTAGCTATCCTAACGGTCGTATTGTCACATTCTACGCTCAGTAAGTGATCAGGTCTGCAATATGATCATGCTCTAGGACTACAACACCTACAATTATTGTATAGACTTACTCTCATATCTCTTACATCATACCGCTATACATGCGTTTATCTTTTTCTTCTTTTCTTTCATCAGCTGGTGTCCGCATTGCAAAGATTTCCAACCAAAATATAAAGAACTCAGCAACAAAATATGGGAAATGTCAACGAAGTTGCATGTATTAGTCGAAACCTTCGCTGTATCTTGTGTTCCTCATAGGAAAATATGCAGGGAAAATAAGATACAAGGATATCCAACAATATTATTCTATCCGCCTAATAGTATCAACGGAACCAAGGTAAAGTATTGGGACATACATCCGCACGAAATATTTAATGAATTGATGGGAGTATCTGCTACCGATCTTGGTGACAAGGTCGAAGATATAGATTCATCGTCTTCCATTTCCGATCACAAACACGACAATAATAATTTAAAGCAAAACCCCTATTTTTTGTCTCGATCCAGACATGAAACTTTCCATGATGCACATCTATCGTTCGATTTTGCCATGAAAACTGCAATCTATGTTTCGACGGGTCCACTTCCAGAAAAACCCAAGGCTACTTTGAAGAAATTTTTAGGATTGATGCGAAAGACTGTACCGGTTGCATCGTAAGTGTTTGTTCGGATCAATATACCATCAGGTTTTTTTTGTTTTTTTGTTTTTATTTAACGTCGTATTGAATACCGACTCCTAGTTTGTGATATCGGTAGACCACTTGCAATGTGTGTCACAATACTGACACTATCTACCATGTCAATTTCCCTCCTCCATTTTCTCAAATATTTTCCTTGGTTAGAACTTTGCAACCAGTTATTCGCGACTTACTGCACGAGTTTGATAGCGTCGCAGCGAGTTCGAAGAACTTAAATACCATCATGGCAAACCATCCTCCTCCTAGGCCTATAAACAAATGGAGTCCGGCTTCATTACAACACGGGACAGGGTACACAGCTGGTCTATGGGAATTATTCCATGTTATGAGTGTTGGTCTAGTGCAATGGAATCACATGGCTATGGAAGATGATCAGAAAATTATTCCGGCGGAAATGGCAGATATTTTACGCGATTATGTTGAACATTTTTTCCAGTGTGAAGTATGCAGACTCAATTTCCTTACCGAGTTTGACGCATGTTCGTACGATCGATGTAATCGACTCGTAACCTCGGCACGACGAGGGACACTGCAGCAATTTATCCAATACCCTCTTTGGCTGTTTGAGACTCATAATGCCGTCAATACTAGGTTAAGAAAAGAACGGATTGATCTAAATATCGAAACGGAGGATTCCACTAACGAGGAAGATATTCTTTGGCCACCAATAAATTCATGCCGGAAATGTTGGATTTCAAAAGGAAGATGGAACGAAGTTGAGGTGTATAAATATTTGCAGCAATCATACTGGTAGGTTTGTTCTATTTTCTTGTCTATGTTGGTTGATGTGTGACCGTGATTGATTCATTCGCTTTTGGTACAATTCGCTCATTTCATTCGTTTTTTTTCTTTAATTCTTTTTTAGGCTGGAAGATGATCATTCTGAAGTGTTGAAAATTTTAAGCAACAGCGAAATTGGGATGATAAAATATGAAAGTTCAATTGTAGATACTCTCGAGGACGTTGTTGAAAGGTCTTATTTATTCCATACTGGATCGTTATGCTGTGTCATATTATTAATGCTTATTCTTTGGCATAGAAAGCGGCAGTATGATAGGAGAGGTATACACAAAAAGATTGAGGTCGATATTCCTTGAGATTGGTTTCGCCTCTACGTCAATACGGGCTTAACTGATGATTAAAAACGAGCTACCTTCTCATATGCTTACGACAGTATAGACTGACAGTCACAATTGAAGCAAGTGGAAGATCGCACTCTCTAATCTAATAGCATACTAGGCAGAATCACATTTTTCTCAAATGAAATATAATTGTTACAATGTGCTACACCTGTAAACTTATCAACTTCTATTCCGTACAAGGCAGTCAATCACCTTCACTCGTATTCATTCACCAGAGATTCGTGTACTAAGCTATATCCCTTCCCTGCACTTTACAATCGAAATTTTCAGTGGAGCAAAAAAAGAACAAGAAAATAATGGATGAACCCTGTTTGATTGTTTTGAGTCCCGATAAAATGGTGTATCTCAAAAAAGTAGAATGTTTGTCTCCTCCTCCTCTTATTTTGTGCCATCACTCTTTTGATTGTGGTTTTATTTTCTCTCCCTCTCTCCCACCACATACTACCTAAGTAACATTGATTGTACCTCTGTGTGCGGCAGTACACACAGATTTTCCATACGCTATCATCAAATCACATCTCTATCTCTCTTTTTTTATTTTGGAATTCTGGAAACATGCACACAGCCATATGTGTACCTTCAGATTCTCTTTTGCTCCCAGGAGTAAAGACAAGCAGGTATGCCATGCCCTGTCTCTAGATACTCATAGTTAGCTAGGGATAGGTTCTGGTGTAAGAATGTAATTATAATCTATTAGATTAGGTTAGACTTAGCAATGATATCTTCTATTCATTAGTGAATAGAACAGTACGTGACTGATCCCAGTCCCGGGCCACGGCATACTCCTCCATGGATCTAGAAGATTGAAAAAAAGTTAATATATAAAAAAATTTACAGTACTTGTACTGTCATACACATTGGGTATGTTTGACTGACACATACTTTGGTATGCTTGTTGGTCTTATACACATTGGGTATATTATCACAATAGTAGTCACACAACCTCCGTATCGGTGGGTTGAATGTTCGTATCCTGATCATTTTGTTCCTCTGGCAACTTGTAATATGGGTGGCAACGTCTAATATTAACTCTACCTAAGACATTGGGTTCCAATTCAGTCGTTATAGATCCATTCTCATGGTGCTTTACAACCTTGTAAGGACCTCGTCGTGGTAACGCTAGTGTGCGTAGGATTGCTCCGGTTTTCTTAGAGTAATCAAGTCTCCCTCCTTATACTTGTGCAAAATTCTTTTTGAGTTTTCACGAATGTTACTCTGTTGAATTTTCAGTTGCTTTCGTTGTTGTATTTGTTCCCAATCGATTGCTGCATCAACAGGCATGAACATATCTCTTCCAAATACCATTTGGGCTGGTGAGTGTCCATGTGTTTGATGATAGCTACATCGAATTGAGAAAGCTGCTGCAGATAAAAACTCCTCAAAGGGGTCATCATCCATTTCATTAATTGTGCGTTCATCCAAATTGAATGATCTTAAGCAATCAGCTAATACTTGATGAATTCTTTCTAGAATTGCGTTCGACTGTGGATTCCAGCTTGAAGATGGACGTCTTTTTAGACCCATATTGTCGCAGAGATCCCTGAATTCAGCCATGAACTCTCCTCCATTATCGAATCCAATTTCTCTTGGTCGTGGGTAGCGTGCTAACCACTGTGAGTCAAAGCGTTTCATTGCCACAAATGCATTAGGCTTGTCTCTGAGTTGAGCTAGTTCAAACCAGCCTGTTACAGGATCAACCATAGTCATTACATGGATTTTGTAGGTCTTGCCATTCTTATTACGGATGGTTTTTGGACCCCACATATCAACGTTTACTCTGCTCCACTTAGTAACTTCTCCTTCTTTTTCAGGAACTAAACCAAATTTCTTTCTACCTGAGTTCTTGCTTATCTGGCATACATGACAGTGTTTACAAACCCGTTTCACATCAGCTTTTAAGCCTTTCCAAGTATAGACAAAACGTATTGTTCTCTCCATTCTTTTCTCCCCGGGATGTACCTGCATGAGATGATACCATTGCAAAACTTTGTCTTTCATTGACGTAGGCACTAATATTCTATTGTTGTCGTGACACAAAAATACTCCTTCAACTTCTTTGACAGTATATCGATCCGTATCGGTCTTCTCCATCAGTTTTAGCATTGAAGTATCCTTGTCTTGGTGTTGTTTCATCGTACGGACGTCAAGAGGAAACTCACTATCAGCAAGCTCCTTTTCAGCAGCCATAGGATATAGATATTCATCATCGAATTCATCACACTCAAATTCACATTGAGACATCATGTTACACATTTGCATGCATACATTTTGTTCTGCCTCCTTCATCTTTCTGTCACTATAGGATAGTTTCGGAAAGGATTTTTCCCAATTGATAGTATCGAAATCTTTCTTATCAATATCCAATCGAGATAGCGCATCTGCACCATCATTATCAACTCCTGCTACATGCTTGATCGTAGGATGCCATTCTTCAAGCATAAGCCTCCATCGAATCATCCGTTGCGACGGCATGCTTTGATACAAGAGATTCAAATGATCGGTGTGCACTGTTAGTTCTTGACCTCTGATCATACCCTCAAATGCCTTGAATCCTTCAATTATTCCTAGTAACTCCTTCTCTCCAACAGTATAATTCATCTGTGCAGAGTTGAGTTTTCTAGTATAGAATCCAAGTGGTTTCCCATTCTGCACAAGAGTGGCTCCCAGTTGTCTGTCACTAGCATCAGTATATAAATCGAATGGCTGTTCGAAGTCCGGAAATGCTAATGTAGCATGGACCGTTAACATCTTTTTAGCTTCTTCGAAGTCCTTCTGCTCATTTGCTCCCCAATACCAATCTTTACCCTTCATAGTTGACAACTTATTCAGTGGTGCTAAGAAGTGAGATCGTTTAGGAAACATATCACGATAGAAATTCACCATACCAAGAAACATCTTCAATTGCTTGGAGTTCTTTGGTCTCATGATACGATGCATTGCTTCTATCTTGCTTGGTTGTGGTTTCAAGCCGCCTGTTGTTAAGAGGTAGCCTAAATACTCCACTTCCTTCTGCATAAAGAATGACTTGCGCAAGTTAGCACGAAATCCTTTAGCATCTAGTCTACTTAGTACTTCCTCAATTTTTCTTAGGTGGTCCTCTTCTGATTCGCCGACCTTTTGAACAATAAGGATGTCATCTATGTATACTAGTACATGTTCTAAATCACCCAGCATTTCCATCATTATGGACTGGAATATGTCTGGTGCACACGCGATACCCATTGGTAGACGCTTGTATGCATATTTACCCCACGGTAGGACCGTGGTGCTAGCTTTTGACTTTCTTCATCAATAGGAATAGAATAAAATCCTTGAGATAGATCCAAAGCCGTTGCTGACTTGAAGTTCTCCAGTTTTTGTATTGCTTCACCGATCCTCGGAAGAGGAAAGGGTTTCCTTTCAATGCATTCATTGAGCTTTCTAAAGTCAGTAAGTATACGAATGTCTCCAGTTTTCTTTGGCTGGGTGAACGTTGGTGCTGCCCACGGGGAATCATTATCATATGATAGTTTCCTCAGTGCATCAATAGTTACCATCCTGTCAATCTCCGTCCTTGTCGGTCGCTCATACGCCTTCGGAATGTTGTAATACCTTCCTTGATAGGGCTTAGAACCTTCCTTCAATTTAATAGAGACCGGCTCCATGTCTAGGAGACCCAAACCACCACCAAATAAAGTTGGAAACTTCTTGAGTGTTGACTTGAGCGCCCTTTTACTTGATCTTGTGATATCTAATTCATCAACCATGACGTCGATGTCGACTTTAGTATAGTTTGCATCAAGTATTCTGCCTTGCCTCTCCTCCATTTGTTGCAATATTGGAGAGTCAGTGTGCATGTTATACAGGCGCTCGCAGTACTTTTCATCTGACAATTCACCCTGAAGTTTCAGGGAACGCGGACACCATTTCTTTCGATACAGTGGTCGCTGTAGACTATGTCTATTGCCATATCTTCCATGATGTCTGAACCAATAATCATATCGTATTTCCCTCCAGTCTCTTGAGCATCCACTTGGAACTCGTGAGTAGAGGTTTCATCTCCAAATTCTACCAACCTGATTGGAAGCCTTGCTGTTTCTGTTGAGACGAATTTGCCTCCGTACGTTTTGTAACGTACTGAGTCTTCATCACTAAGCTTGGTCCTCTGATTCTTGTCAGTAAACTTTTCAATATAATACTTTTTGAACAACCACTGTCTAGGAGACAACGTATCATTCTTCCCTTGCCTTTGCTGTTGATCACCATCACACAGATGTCCGAGAAGCGTCGTCCTTGTATAAACTTTCCTTTCGGATCGTTTGCAAAGTGTACTCGCAGCTTCTTGTTCACCCTTCCTGCTGGCGCAGCCTTGGCAATGCCTCACTTGTTGAGAGACTTGGTCACCTTCCTAGCTTGCTTCTTGTAGTCATTGATGTCGTCGTCGTCAAGATCTTCAATGTCGACATCGTCTTGTTCAACAACACCCATTATATACATTTGCTCGCCACTTGTGAGACCCTTTGCCCAGTTGGGCTTCTTTTTCTTTGATTTGCTTCCTTCAGTTATGTCGGAAACAACAGTACCACCCATTTTACTTTCAATAACTTGGTTGATATACTGTTTGTTTTCTTTCTTAGTCCAATTCTTCGACTTGTCGCCACCGGCTCCACCTCCCTTATCTTTGAGAAAGCACACTCCTAGATGTCTTTTGCCACAGTGTTTGCACTTGCCTTTTGCGTCTGTATCACCTCCTCCAGCAGCCGGAGTAGAGTTATTTCCTCCTCCGCGGTTGCGTTTGAGTGAAGCAATACCACATTTGGCTTCAATCTTGACAGTTCGACTCTCTTGACGTGCTTCCTTAAGTAAGGTTTCTTCCAGTCCAGCAAGTTTTGTAATTGTAGCTTCCGTTGAGTGATCTTGAATTACCCATTCAATTTCATTCAGCTTGACGCGTTGGCATTGAAGATTGCTGTTTCCAGTATCTCCTTCATCTCATGCTCTGCGTACGGCAGCTTTGACAACCCGAGCTTCTCCCCTGATACCCATGGGCAGTAAGGCAGATAGTTCTGGTAGTCTTGAATCCGTTCTTCCCAAGATTTGATCCCTTTCTGCAACGTAACCTTCAGTTCTCTTATCTGACGACGGAGATGAATGTAAGCATTGCTACCAGCATGATCCTTTCCAAAGATCTTGGCGCCCACCTGAGTTATACACTCTGTTACAATGTCATGTTGATATTCCTCGGAGCGCAAATAGTTTTCCCATTCGGACTGCGACAAAGCCTGTAGACGTAGTCTAATCGGCACATTAGTAAACATTAGGTTGACGTCATCACTTGGTACTGATGCC
This sequence comes from Fragilariopsis cylindrus CCMP1102, assembly GCA_900095095.1. Taxonomy (NCBI): domain Eukaryota; phylum Bacillariophyta; class Bacillariophyceae; order Bacillariales; family Bacillariaceae; genus Fragilariopsis; species Fragilariopsis cylindrus. The sequence goes on from FMBT01000191.1 coordinate 30,438, forward strand.
ATGTTGTAAGCTTTTCTGGTTAATGTTTTTGCGTTGTTCTTAACTAGTTCCAATAGCGTATTGTATTTCGACTGTCCGGAAAGATCGTCCTTGGTAAAGACCTTTTCATTATATTCCAACAACCATAGGATGTATTTTTCAGGCTTTTCATTGCCTTCTAGGACAGCAGTTCAGTTAGAAACGAAGGATCGTTTCCTGTACTTGCCTTGGGAGTCAGTCTACACTTCTTCCTGTCGGCCTTCTCTCCCCATACTATCCGGTCCTGTGTAATGGTTTCATACCATGATACTTATCAGTAGTCTTTTCGGTTTCCGCCATCTTCACAGTAGAATATTTCTTTTATTTTTATATTATTATTTCTTTTTGTAACTGAGTTTTATGTATTATTTCGATCCAGTCTTATTGACTGTCGTTGACTGTATGTTATATCCAATGTTTCACTCGCTAACAGCGACAGTTGTTACCCTGTTATGCTGAATTACCTCTAATTGTAGAGATACCAAATATTTGGAAGTGATACTGTTTGGCGTTGCATTTGCTTCAGTATGGATTAAAGACACACTCACACTAAAGTTGATCGTTAATCTAGCGTTGAGCGATCCTATTTTTCAGAGGTATGTATGTGTAACAGCACAAATATCACGTCTTATTGAAGACGTTTCCTCTTACATTGTCTAATACGCCCGGTGTGTTATGAATCTAACGTCCTTCTTTTTGGGAGGGCGTGCGCTCTCCAGTATTCAACGGTATAATTGAATCCCGTGATAGCTAATCACGAGGTAAATTTACAACACATCTTCAAACTTGAACAACGACTTGTCGATTTGTGAATCGACCATGGTTCGATAGGTGCTATTGAACAGCCAGTCTTCTCACCATATTAGTTATCTATTTATTCGAAGTTAGTTGTCTTATTGAAGACCTTCGGCGTTCGTTTACGGAACGTCTTTGTGTTAGTTGTTTCCACGATGCTGCAGCATCGTGAAACTCTTTATCTATCTAATCTTAGCCTAAACAAAGCACACGTACCTCGGGGGCAAAGTGTTTCGCAACACTTTTTCGCACCCGAAACTCTTACCGTATACCTACTATCTATCAGCTATTATAGCGGATTTTAAAATCATGCCATGCCCTGTCTCTAGATACTCATAGTTAGCTAGGGATAGGTTCTGGTGTAAGAATGTAATTATAATCTATTAGATTAGGTTAGACTTAGCAATGATATCTTCTATTCATTAGTGAATAGAACAGTACGTGACTGATCCCAGTCCCGGGCCACGGCAAGGTAGGTTGTTAAGTAGAGGAGGAAGGGTGCAGACCATCCAGCCTGGTGTGGTCCTGTGAAAAAAAATGTAACTTACATAAATATCAAAATGGTACCTGGTGAAAATTCAAATGAACATTATACACCTCCTACTAACAAAATCAGCTCTAAGTAGAACAGCCTGAAACAATCTTTTGATATACATACATATATTGTTGCCAAACTGATTTCTCGTTTTTCCCGACAAGATACAATAATGTCCATGATGACCTAACTACTTTCTCCGTACAACTAAACTTTTTCACGAGTTTTCACGCGATATCATTATTTTACACCATAAAGGACGGTTTTAGGGAAAATAAAATACTGTAAATTAATAAAAAATCGTCGCAACTTACAACTCACTCAATCAATATTCGTGCTTTTAAGGTTAAATATTTATGCCGGGGAAAGTCGTAAGTAAGTTTAGTTGCAACGGAGGAAGTAACCGCGACGAGATCGCAATAATACAACGATTGATTTTATTATTATAAAAAGATACGTTCGTAAATAATAGTACGACGACCCTACCATGATTAATTCATCAAGCAACTCAATTCCACCTTACTTGTACTACTACCGGTATGGAAAAAATCCAAGAAGAAAGAAAACCGCAGCGGCAGGCGAAAATGATATCATCATCGAACGTCGTCATAGAGGTACAAAAAGATGATGTTTGTTCGAACGCGAAGATTGATACCAAGAATGTTATTGGGAAACAAGAACGACAATGTGCCGTATCAGACAAAAAGGAACGGATGGAAGAACTTTCAAAGCTGTGTTTGGAGATCGAAAAAGCGAAGGAAGATATTCGAAAAGAGAAGAGAGAGAAAATGCAACACAAGAAGAAGAAGAAAAAGAAGATAAAAGAAACCAACAGTGACGCATTTGTTGAATGTGACAAACATGCAACCGATATAATTGAGTCAAGAGAAATCACACCAGTATTACAATCACCAACAAGAAAAAGTATAGAAGAAAAGGAAAAGCATGCAAATGAAGACAAAAAGGAACGGATGGAAGAACTTTCAAAGCTGTCTTTGGAGATCGAAAAAGCGAAGGAAGATATTCGAAAGGAGAAGAGAGAGAAAATGCAACACAAGAAGAAGAAGAAAAGAAGATAAAAGAAACCAACATTGACGCATTTGTTGAATGTGACAAGCATGCAACCGATATAATTGAGTCAAGAGAAATCACACCAGTATTACAATCACCAACAAGAAATAGTATAGAAGAAAAGAAAAAGCATGCAAATCAAATTGACGATGACGCTATCTGTAGACGCAATAGTAAGAAGAAGAAGAAGAAGAAGAAGGATATCAAAATAGATGACTTTGATATTGGCGAAAATAAGAGGTGTTCGACAAAGAAGGGGCCAGAAAGCAATCCGGATCCTACTAATAGTACAGCTTCACTCGACCTGGCTGATTCACAGAAAAGCATTTCTTCGATTAATAAGGTTCCTATAAAGTCTAAAACGACGAAAAATACACCATCAACGCAATCGGATAACACGTTGTCACTTTCTGATAGAAAAACCATCGGCATGCTTCCATTCTTGTGCAATATAATTCCCAACGAAGATAAACCGAAGAAGGAAAAAATACTGTATACGAATACTGTAACAACAAGAGATAATGATTACAACTCACCTCTTTCCAAGGTCGGCACATTACAAAGAAATAAACAGTCAGATAGTGATGGTCCTAATAGTGTGCAATCTAAGAGGAACTTATTTGAAAATTATTCTGACCTAAATAAGGTCGAAGGACCATTGCCACCGTTTTCAACCCCCGCAACACCAAAAACTCTCAAACGAGGATTCGTTGCATTGAACATTGCCTCTCCGTCAAATTCAAAATCCAGTAGTTCGAAGAATCGTAAGCCTCCAAAACAACGAATCCTCGACAGTAGTCAGCATGATAAAGGTAGAACACAAGGGTATGTTGACTCCGCCATATCACTACTTGAGGACAAATCAAGAGGGAATGAAGTTCGGACATTAGTCCATAAAATAGACAAAGCTGGGGGGTTTCCAATGACTCGTCGACTAAGCTTAAGAGATAATGAACTTGTTGGAAGAATGGTTATGGCGATACGGAATGATCCAAGGATCAAATCAATTGAAGTTTCGCCCGAATCGTTTACAACAATTTCATCGACCTTGTTGGATCAGTTTATTGGTTCATTGAGAATTAATCTTCACTTAAAGTCACTGACTTTTAGTGGAGTAGAATTAGGAAACGACTTTCTTTATAGTCTGGCGTCAAGTATGGTGCGTATAAATTTGTAAAGATATTTCTTGGTAGGACTACTCGTTTCACTTGTTCGAAATCTTACCGAACAGAAAAATGACACTCATTTCATTCCTTTGTCCTTTGTATTTCTTAACTATATAATAATAATAATATTAATATAATTATCATTGCCATACACAGGAATCAAATTTCGTCATTGAAGAGATTGACTTATCGGAGAATCTTTTCACCAATGCTGGTTTGGCTGAATTCTGTCAAATTTTTGCCAGCTCGAATGATACATGCCATACGCTAAATTTAGAAAATCAGACGACTCCTATTTCGAATGCCAGCGAAGTCGACGTACTTGATGCATTTCGGCATAACAAGTCACTGAATGATGTGCGACTAGATTTCCAGTCCGAGAAAGCCACGCAGCAGCTTTATGATATTCTCGACCAAAATCGACAGAATCCTCCTCCCAAGATGGACAATGACGAGAAATTGATAAACGTATTGCTGTACGAAGCAGAGCGAGCACAAGAGCTATGGGATGATAAGAATGAAGAGGATTCGATACTTGATGTATCGGAGACCGATTGGGGTCATCTTTATGAGCTATCAGTCCAGTTCGATAAACATAAATTGAAGAAACATATCCAAGACGCATCGGAAGATTTTGTTCCGTCAACACAGAGAAGAAACGGAGATTCAATGACGAAAGAAGAGAAGAAAGAGTTTTTGTTTGGGGATTTTCAAAAAAATCTTGGTGAATCGATAAGCTGTTTTAACTCAAACGGCTCATTTCTGACCGCTGAATTTATTTCCAAATACTTCGAAGAAGACGCCGAAGGGAAAGTTTTAACCTTTGACTTCCATGGCCAGTGGAAGCTCTTTAAGAGGTTCCTTGTTCATGATCCTGCTCGTGAATTGATCGTGACCAAGTTTATCGAAGCAATAGTCACCCATCCGAGGGCGGACAAAATTACTGGGATCAACATGGCGAACACAGGATGTGGGGACGACTTCCTCGTTGCCCTTGCCAATCGTTGCTTAGGTAACGAAGCTCTTTTACCAAGTTTATTTATGTTGAATTTCGAGACCAATTTTATCAACGTTGACGGTATAACTGCTCTTGCCGAGCTAATTAAAAGTCCAACAAGTTTAAAGTTTTTGCAAGTGATTCGATTAGAAAATCAAAAGTTTTTGTTAAAGAGTAAAGCTGAATTTGCTTTGGCAAGGGCAATGCGGGTTAATTTCAGTATTGTCGTTATGAGTTTACGAATCAGAAATCTTATGGAGCGACAACAAATTAATAAATACGTATTGCGTAATGTAGAGTTTATTCGACAATCCAGACAGCGGCATTTTAAAGCAACTGGGCAGCAACGCGAACGCAACCAAGTTGAAAAATTCTTTGAGAGTATAGCAGAAAATGACGAAGCAGTTGACGAGGTTGACCTTGTTGGAAACAATAGATTCCTGACGTTAACTCGCGAAGAAAAGACGAAAGCCGCCGAGTCGTTCGCAACTAACACACATGTCAAGATTGTAAAGTTGAATTCATGCGGCATCGACGACGATTTTGCGATTAAACTTGCAGGCTCGTTAAAACGAAATAAAGCAATCAAAAGAATATTTTTGGACGGTAATGCAATTTCCGGTGTTGGCATCACGGCTCTATTCAAAGCACTTGCCGAAAACTCTTCAATCGATGAAATGCGATTACACAAACAATCAAAGACAATGAACACCTCGGAGGAGCATTTACTTGCTGGAATTCTACAACCAAACACGACGATAACGAAGCTAGGTCTCGATTTGAGAACTCATGCGAGTGTCCAACTGGACCGTAAATTGGGACTAAATCGTAATTTGTCACTTAAACTCCGAGCTGAGTCTAAAGGGACAGTCTTTGAAGCTAGTGAAGGTTTCTCTGCTTTAAAATTTTAGATTGATTGTCACAAAGTATATTCTCCTAAAGCCCTTATTTTGCTAATTATACTGTGTTTTTGT